>JWHW01006668.1:29465-43003 GCA_000931545.1 Papilio glaucus
AAGCCCTCGTGTCTACTACCCCACTTTTTATTCTTTCATCTACAACTACAAAATCTATTATGCTTCGGTCTTGCCCTCTTTCCCATGTATACATTTGAATCTTCTTGTGACAGAACAAGGTATTCGCCACAACAAGATTCTTTTCCAAACACACCGCGAGAAGACTTTCGCCATTCTCATTGACACATTCATCACCAAACGCTCCCAATACACTTTCATATCCATTTATGATATTTATTTTTAATTTAATCTAATTTGTAAATAGCGTTTACATCGCATTAGCAGTTAGCGATGTTTTTAAATTTATTTTTAATTAATTAAAATTAAGTTAGATAATTCAATAGCAGATAATGTAGTTTGTTGTTTTCGCCACCAGATTTCCATGGTATAAGATAACCCACAGTTAATGAATAAAGTACGGAAATCTGTTTTATTTTTAAACTTTTATCAGTATCGAGCACATGAATAAATCGAATAATACAATGAAGGCAATTTAAAAAATGTTTGCACAAAAGATGCGTATTTTTTTACACGAAATTTGGGAAGTAAGCACATCTGACGCGGTCTCTTTGTTCCATTAATTTACGTACTTGATATATTAAAGTCGACGAATAGTTTGCCTACATCCCGCGAAAATTATTCTATACTAATTAAAATAATTTCGCGGAATATGCAAAGGAACTTACGACTGGGTGCGAATGATTTAGTGCCTAGTTAATATAATGGGTTAACTTTGTGAAACTTAATCTCGGAATTGGGGCATTCATGTTTATAATTTGTCAGCATCTAAGTGAAAATCATGTGTCAAAGTCGTTCCATTGACATCACGAATACGAAACATACCATTGTGTACACCTACCGTGTAGTGAATAGATAAAACAGTTCTCACACGAAAACTCACGAAGAAATAGTTCAATTTCGATATAATGATTTTCCTTACAGCTCTCTCTCTCTCTCTCTAACCCTTAAAGTCATGTAGTGAGTCACAGAAGGTGAATCTGTAAAGGCTACTGATTTGCTACGGACGTAACAGCTTGTAGATCTGGTAATAAATAGAAAAGAGACAAGAAAACAATTCTTAATAGTTAAAATTTTTAGTAGTAGCCGTTTTAATTAAGTTAGAGATTACAGTGTAAAATTACCAATGTTAGTCATAGAAACAGTGGCCAAGCGACGTAATAAATTTATCCATCGAGCTCTTGGAAGAGAACCTCGTTCATACTTATCGCTTTTCCACTTACTTTCCTTTCATAAGAGACAAGAACTGATCGCTTTAATCAGGTCTCAAGCCGAAGATGTCATCAGGCAGTTCGTTATCGAAACGACTAGTAATTTTCTTCCGCTGACCGAGTGAGTTTCCGTACGTTTTTATCGCAAATAACTTATTTAGTTTCTTTTGCTATTGAATATTGCTTATAATGATAATTGTTGACAGTTGTGTTCTTCAGAATAGATTAAAAAAATGATTATGTGTTTTCTTAAAATAAGAATTCAATTTAATGTTTTACTTATTTATCGTATAATAAAATAAAATTCATGTCAATTGTACACAGCGATGGCGCAAGGCCCATACTACTACTATACCAAAAATTCTTATGTACTATTTCTAGTAATAAATCTAATACTTATCCTATTTAATACAATTAAGTGATTTAGCTGGAAGTGAATGAAAGGATTTACTTTCAAAGGCTTTAAAGGATAGGTAATGTGGACGTGGTAACGCATAAGTTAATTTAAAATGGTCACATAATGAAAGTAGTCATTCAAATTGGTAATTTAAAGTAGTGTCTACTTTAATGATTTTAGAGAATATGAGAAGTGAGGAAATCGAATACCGAAAAATATTCTTCTTTCATTCATACTTTCATGATGTCCAAACCACCGAAGCCTCTTTTAAGCTACTCTTTTTCCTTACAAAGCTGTTTTGAACAACGTTATTTGTTATCCTATCATTTAGAATCACGCCTAGCATACAAGTCAAAGACCGCATAAATAAATAAATAAAGAGAAATGATACAAAATAATAAATAATAATTTTATTGATACAGAATTTTCTTTAATGGAAGAAGTTAATTTTTTCTCTGAGTTAATCTTTTTTTAATGGAAGAAGGTGGCAAACGGGTAAGCGGATCACCTGATCTTATGTGTCTTCCCATTCCTATCATATCCTTATGAGGAAACGGTGGGAAGGGGAAAAGGACTGTAATTAGGCCTCCGGCACCTCACTCATCAGACGAAACGCAGAATACCTCTACTTCACGCCTGTTTTTTGTGAGGTCGTGGTATTTCACCGGTCGAGCCGGCCCATTCGTGCAACAGATGTTATTGTTGCGGGCTCTACCACTGTAGAAAATACTGCAGCAGCTATCACTACCTGCTAATCGCCGAGCTATACTAAGTATGATCGAGCTACAGTCGTTGCCAATCAATAATTGCCCCCTGTCAAACCATACCATTAGAGACTAACACAGAGTCAAGAAGCTTTCGTTGCTAATTATTGAAAAAATAGATTCTTTACGAATTTAATTATATTGTATGTATACAATCCATAAAATTTTATATCAATTTATTTTAACATAACATGTTGTTGAGTTTGTCGAATGCAAATTCCGAAGATCCCGAAGTAGTTAATTAATACCATTACGTTTTGATGGCCAACTGATTATTGACACAATAAATACAGGATTTCTAAGTCTATACACCTCCCATATGTATTCTTTGTTAATCTCCAATTTTAAAGCTTAAAAATAAAATTAAGTTTACGTTACGAACAGGAAATCTTAAACTGGTTAATGAATTAGATACTGACAGATGAATATGCACGATACGTTTGATACTCACATAAAGCGACGTACGTTAAGTGACTTTGATTGATTTATTTACTTATTTTGAGGCTCAACGAGAGCTTTTACTCGTATCTCAATTTAATTTTCAAAAGATAAAATGATTAATGTTTTTCATCTATTGCCTATACTCTATTATAATATTATTAATGTGAATGTGAGTTTGTTGTCAACTGATCATAATGAAGTTGTGCACCCACATTGTCAGGAGTACCGCGACGTATGTTCCCATGCGATAGAAAAATAAAACCTAATACAGGTTGCTGTCGTAATGCATGAGACGACAAAAACATCTCCACGCTTTTTTTGTCATGAATCATTACCATTGGCAACCCAATTCAATTTTTGACATTTACCTATAATTCCAAGTAATTATATGCGAAATCAAGTTTTAAAAAAACCAGAGAGGTGAAAACCGAATGCTTGCGAAGCCGCGGGCAACAGTTAGTTTCATAATAAAAGAAGAACTGCCATTGTGTTCGTAAACGCCTAATAATCGAAATCCCAACAGTTTTGGATCCGATAGCTGGTACTGTAGTACGAAAAAGTGAGAAAACTCCTTTGTTTCAGATTTCCCATCCAATAATATTATATAAATATTCCTGAAAATGTTAGGTATGGTCTGATGCCCGATCGAAGGCGGGGCAGATCGCTAGGACCGATTAAATAAAACAAACTAAACACTTACGAATTCACTCAGATTCATCCATCGTGTTTTACGACAGTTGTAACCCAGTTACGGTCGTAACGTTGATTGAGTTCTTTTCATAAAAGGCGAAAACTTATCGTTTTAATCAGGGCGCTGACGGGTCGCGTTATCAGGTGCCTCGTTAGCTGACTGAGCTGAGGTCACTACTATGTGTAATTTCATCCAACTTGAAAGATAGAGTTTTTAACCCGATTTTCTTTTTTAGTTGGTGCTACCAGTGCGAAGGCGGGCGGTCCTCTAGTTAGTGATATATTCCGACGATACATCCATCAAATTCATTTTTTCATCAGTTTTGACACATCAAAGTTAATTTAATTGTGTCGTTAAAAATAAGAATTTTTGATCTTAGACGTTCATAAATCAAGTTCGGCCGATGGGATATGCGAACACGCAAAATGGCCGCAATAATTTGCTTCCAAAGGGTCTTCTATCGCTTTGTCAGTACTCATAAAATTCTTTCGTATAAATTATAGTTGGGCGTTTTCAGTTAATGTTCCCTTTATTATTTTATTTTTATCATGAGTTGACATAAAAATGACAAAAAATAAACTGGCATTTTTCACGCTATTGATCCTGAGTTCGTTAGAAACATTTTGTTGGGTCTTTAAAAGAACAACTTTTTCTTGTTCTCATCTGATCTGGTTACTGGTGTATCTCGGAAGCTCCTTTTTCTCATTTCACACGATAGTGGTTTCGAGTACCCCAGATTAACAGATCTGAAAATTTAGTGAATAGGAATTATAACGCTGTAACGGCTAGTTATAATTCATCGCCTTTCGCCACGATGTCCTAAATAGTTTTGAACATTTAAAGAAACAGTTCCTCGATGTCTGCTAGAGAATTGCTCTGCCGGTTACCTTTGTATCGAATGTTATTTAATCAAAAGAACCTATAGTATACTTTGGAAAAATACTGGAAATGTTATACATAGAATTAGTATTCGTATCTTAATATTTTTTTTTTGCTATCAGCGCACTCTGTGGATCGTATGGGCACTACTACTCCTATGTTTTATTCCTTCATTTTAGCTCCAAAAAATTATTGGCTTAGGTTGGCACCAATACTCGTTTTATGAGCAATTTTGCACTGAATCATGCTATCAGTTAATAACAGTTATATGTTAAAACAATTACAATGTACATACATAACATGTATTTTGACACTTAGTATTTTAATATTTTCAAGAGTAAATATATAGTAAAGATACAACTGTCTTAAGTATATGTCTGTATATTTATAAGTGTAAGTTACCAAAAATATTCAACGCATCATCTATTTGCGAAAGATGGGCGTTTTGTACTAGGTTCACGTAGTTTCTTTAGACACCGTTAGATGGCGTCGTTTACAATTCAACCACCATGCGGTGTATGAAACGTCAGTAAGATGGCGCCGTAACCAAAACGAAAAATTTAGAAATAGCGTTGAATAAGTTTTTAAACAGAATTCTTTTCATACAACTTTTTTTTTAGAATGTTTGCTGAGGTACATTATATTAAAATAAAGGATGGATATTTTAATATTAAAATAATGGTCAATTGAATTGAAAATTAATCTACATTAAACTCAATCGATCATCATGAATTTTGCACATATATTGTGAGGGAAGCAGATAATGACATAGGGTAAGGAAATTTTTTCCTGAAAGAAAACTTCTCAAGGGGCACCAAGGGTTAGGAAAATAAAACCTAATATACGTTACCTTGGTTATGTACGACGCCATGACAAACAATATGGTAACCATAAGCAACTTTTTGAAAGTTAGTTTAAACCCCAAGTTATTTATACGCGAAATCAAGGTACCAGGTACAGTTAGGAAGATAAGAAAAGAATCCGTGCGAAGCCACAAAAAACAGTTTGTGTATAAATGACTTCTTTAGTTTTAATAAAAAAATAAATGTAAAAAATGGATAGCGTCATTTTGTTTACAAATAGAAATGAAACCAATGATATTATGATACTAAAAGTAGCAGATATGACATTAGCGGTCGAAGAGTAAGGACTCGAATGCATCCCAATTGGGACGCTTTTTCTATAGATTACGTCATGTGTTACATTTACGCGTACACACTCAAACACTAGCTGTCCTCTTTTGTTCTTATTAGTTTAATAACGCTATCCTTTTTACACCATTTGGGATGTGTGGATGTTACTGTCTTAGGAACTATTTTGACCGGTGATTTTTTTAATATAATTGTAGTACAAAATATTATTGAGTGAAACGGTATAATCGGCAAAAAGTTATTTACTAAATCTCTCTTCCTCTTGGAAATCCGTCACCCGTTTGCTAGAAAAGTAAGTGAGTGGTGCTTTTGAATCCTCAATTCCTATCGATTAATTTTTAATATAAATAGCTGTTCAGCACTGTTTGCAATTCAAAATCTTGTATGGATTTAATCAATTCTGGAGCTGTTATTTCGAGTTGGTTACTATGCGGGCTGGTGACGTGGGTACCCCAGGAATTGTCTTCGATGATCAGTTCAAGGTTAAGCACCTCCACCTCCGCACCTACGGCTCGGCGGTACCGTGATCTAAGAAATTCGAAAAATAAACACTATATTGTACTTTAAAAGTTATTGAGTCAAATATACAAATAGTCAAGAGAAACAAACACTTAAAAATGCTAAACGGGTGACTGAATTAAATTCATCAACATCTTAGAATTCCACCAGATTTCAATAAGTTGACACAAAGAGGCAAAAGGCCTAAGTCACAGATAGGCATGGCATGTGGATGATTTTGCAAATGCTGTATGAGTTGAGAAATCTAGTCTCGATGACAACTTGCTGTTGTGTCGCTCTTTGACATTTGATGTCAATATATGTTGCTCGTTGTTGGGAAACTTTTCAAAATTGGAATTCCTAAGTTGGTAGCAACGTGCCGGGTCGGCTCTCGCGGCGGGCAGAGCACGCTGTATGTCTCAAAGGAAATTCGACAACGCCGTGCATTCACGCGTGAGTTCACTTATCTCTACTTTTGTGCAAATAATTGAATAAACCGCGCGTGAAATTGAAAATTCGAATAGCAAAAATATTAAATACATTAATTTAGGGTGTGCCTTTTTTTAAGTTTGAAACTATTTTTATAGTCTTATGTTATACCAAATATGCACGCACGCCCTTAGCCCAGAGAGGTCGGCAGATATCACTTTTTTTTGGCGATTTTCATTTGGCGCGATTACGCGTAACCATTAAATCGCCCTTCTTTAGTATGCCAGTACCAGTGTATATATATTTTATTTTTGTTTAGAAATAATTTCATTACTCGTTCTATTCTTAAAATATAATAATATAATCACACTTGTTGTTGGCTGAGGATTAACTACAGAACTGATCCATTACTTTAACTACAGAACGACATTTGACCATTTGACTTATAAAAATGTTTTACTAATTATGGTTTTAGGCATATTTATGCTATTGGAAAATAAAGTTGTACGTTAAGGTCAAAGCATAGCGCAACACGGGATGTTGCATTAACATAACAACATCGGTGCAATTCACCGCTGCGGCTGCGGCTGTGGCTTTGTGCTTCAAGTTGCTGCCAGTCGCCAGTCGCCATTCGCCGGCTGTCTGAGCTGTCTACATTACGCTACAGACGTACAAAGCTATACAATTCATTATAATGGTATAAACTAAAAAAAAAAAAAATCTTTCTTAATTACTTTTAGATATTTAAGAAATTGTATGTATTTTTCTTAAATCAAATTTCATAATCTATACCACTGTGTTAGACGGAGATGTAGAAATTACGTCGAGTCAATTTCGCACGAGTAGAGCACGAATTTCATGAAGCAATTTTTTTACTAAATAATCTACAAAAACCAAACTCTTAACAGAAACTGACTTGAAATCGATTGACCCCCGCTGCCATATCGGTTGGAAACGTCACTATATATCATCAATTTCAATGTTGAACAATGAGTAAGAGTGTACCTAAATTGGCACCTAAAACGACAAAAAAAACTATGACCTTAAAACACTAGATAATGATTATGCCAGATGTATAGCCAAAGGAACTTGCGTAAATTAGAGAAATATAATAAATCTAATACACTTTTTACGAAACACTTTGTCCCTAAATTCTGTAATCGACATTAACGCCCTAGCTTGGTACTTTCATACATTTAATTAATTACAATCTTTTTATGTTCATCTTGTTAGTGAAAAAATCTCGAATACCGAAGTGACTGTCTCGAATAGTAGACTTTAACAAGGAAGATGGCAATATACCGTTAACATTTCAGTGGAACTCTCCGACCATATTTTGCAGCGCAAGTTTCCAACGGGCGACGTAAATGACCCTTATCGCGAAGCCAGCGCAATCGCCTGTTATAACGTCAGTGAACTGGCGCATATATATTTACGTAGGTTTTGCGAAACTAAACCACAATTTGAAATTACCAATTATACCCTGTACTGTTAGAATTGTTTGTGCATGCGGAACTAGCGTGTCATTTGCACGATTGTATTTTAATAAAATTTGTATGTTGATAATTAAAATTGTTTTTATAAGTGACGATGGCTTAGTGGTTATGATTTAGTGCTATTATGTGTTTATCCTGAAAAATGAGTTTTTCGGATGTGTCCTTCCGATCCTTACTAAACGTTTATTATGTTAATTTTATTTTAATGTTGTAAATTCTATGGTAATAAAATAAACTAAGCCTATAATAATTTATTTGGAGGGGTTGCAGCAAAATGTAACTGATTTTATAAGATACAAATACGATTTTAATTATGCGTTAATTTAAAGATAATAAGTGCAACATAATTAGCTAGATGCAAATTGATAGCGATCGCTATTTTCATCGACTCCAATAATTAAAATTAAAAAGTAAATAGTTTAGTAGCGATTAATACAAAAATCTTTAGATACATTGGAAGTCACTTTTCGAGTTACTAAATTCACATTTCGGGTTTATACGTATTCACGATAGCTTTGCAGTGCAAATATCTTTATAGGATTAAAAAAGTTATTGTTTAAAACGAATGGCGCAAGATGACTGGTCAGTTAGAGTTAAGCCTTTCAACTATATCAAGCACGAGCTTTATTGGACGGCGGAAACGAGTCTAAAGTTGCATTGTGGGGGATTAAACGCAACCCAATTAACTAGCGCGGAGTCCGTGCCTGCCTCGGCTCGATATCAGATTAGCCACTCACCGGATTACATTAGTGGACGTCATAGTGCGCTTATGTACCGTCTTCTGTGCCCATCCAATTATATCTTCGTGACACTCAATAGTGCCGGAGATTAGATTCGAAATGCAGAGCTATGTGTGTATTCTATAATGATGTGCGACTCAGAATATTAGTTAACATTCCGTTGACAAACATTAAATCTTTGGTAGTCCCTCTTTATGATGACATTATGTGAACACCGCTATCTATTCAGTTACTGATATGCTATATGTTAATTTGTATTATAAACGGAATGGGGAGATCAGGATAAGGTGAGAAAATGGTATGGAAGTGGTGAGGATTACGGATTCTTCGAACGTAAACAAAGGTATGCTGAAAATAGATAAAACTATCTACTCCTATCTTTATATTCAAGTCTTTATTTATATCCGAAAATTCGTCCTCCGATTTCAGCAGTAATGTTGAAACACGGAGTGAACGTAGTACAAAATTAATATGTTTTATGTGTAACTAGCGGCCCCAGCAGTCCAGACCCAGTCTTACCTGCTTTTAGCGGGTTTATTCGCCATCGTTCAACTCGACAGCTCCAACTACCATCCTCACCATCTTGATGGTTGGCATTCCACTACCGTGCGGTTTTCGCGTAATTTCCTGCCTCGCACAACCGCATTGTGGAATTATCTGTCGTAGCGGTATTTCCAAACCAATGCGACTTAGGGTATTTAAGAAGCGAGCGTACTCCTTCCTTAAAGGTCGGCAATGCATCTGCAGTTCCTGGTGTTGCGGATTGTTCATAGGCATCACTTATATTAAGTGAATCGATGCTCGTTTGCCCCTTATGCTTACAAAAAAGTACAGTAATTGTATGTATATAAATATGTAACAAAGTTGCACCTAATTTTCTATTCAAAATGCTTTCAACCGATACCTTTAATGTACCTCTATAATCCAGCCTCAATATAGTGTGATTTACGAATCAATGCGCACATTGTGAATATGTTAATTCAAATTATATTATTGGATATCTAATTACGGTGCCGTCATAAATTAATTAACTCCTAATTGCATATTGGTCGATAGCTGTCTCAGGCGAAACAATGCGTGTCACGTACTGCTACATCGATCGTATTACATTCCATTTTGAAATTCATTCGACCATGAAATGTGAAGCCTATTTTAGTAACAAACCATTGCGTTCTCGCGCGATTATGAAATTTATTTAGTAGTCTAAATTATTATATTTATTTAGTAATCTAATTCCCAAGGAGGGTTGGCGTCAGGCAGGCGGCCGGTCGTAAAAACTGTAGCCAAAACCTATACAGTATGGACTACAATCATGCTGTGCCGACCTCACAAGAGTGAGAAAAGAGCAAGGAGAGTCTAAATTAAAGCTCGTTTTGTTTTAGTAATTTCGTGAAATGATTATCGATCTTAAAGTGTTGTCAAAAACGTTAATCGCTTATCTCAAACAATATCTATATCATTGGTCTCATTAGAACTCAAGTGAAACAGACACCCTGTAGCGTCATGATTGATGATGAGAGAATTTATAAACAATACTTTTGTGTGTTTAAATATCATCACAATAAAATTGCCTCAGCTTAAGTCGTAGTCTACAAGCGGCTTAAAAATAATAATCTACTTATATTAACGGTAGCTTAGCTGAATACCGTCAATATAATAGGTGAAATTCTGGCATCGGAATGAGAAATACGCTTACCGCTGCAGCGGAGCGGATTCAGCACACGTGGCGACCGATGCACGCCCGACCTATGCTCTACGTGATCCGCCTCTACGATTTCTAGCACAAATCATTTGTGTGACTTTACTTTTTGCTGGCCTTTTCAAAACTATTTGAGATTTCCGCTTGAATTGTTTTTAGTTAACACGCCATCGATAAGAATTGTACGTTATATTTTCGAATCATATTTTATAGCTGGAATTAATAACGTTAGCATTTTGCTCGTCGCTAGAATTGCGTAGGTGAATGATTAGTGGTAAGATTACAGACAAGCGCGATGTAATGGATAATGTTAATGGAGTTTTAGATTGGTTATTAGCTTTAGAGCTCGATGAATATTTTCAGGCGTGATTTTATATCACATATTACATGTTTTTGGATTTAGATGTGCACGTTTTTCAGCATGTGTAAGTTAAAAATACAGTGTCAAAACAGCTTCGTTTACCGCGTGTAGGTCATATTTTTCATGCTCCCGTCGCTCCCCATTGGTTTAATGCTTATTTCATACGTGACGCGGCACCGCAATCCCTGTACCGTATCTCTTTCTAATGGCTTTCCTTTCGGCAAAGTCGTGTGTTGGTTTAATGCATTTGATGCATTATTCATTATAACTGCGGTGATGCAATAACTTATTTAGCTTTCATGTTTTTAAAAAGACCAATTAAAATAATAGTTGGTGTGAAGGTTAAGGAAAAGTTCTAGTGTGTTACGTTTATGTTCGTATGTATGTTCTTTTTGTATTTGAGTTTTGACGTTTATATTATGTATGCACGTAAATAACGTTGTCTTTATGTTACATTACTGCAAGAAGTTCAAGTTATTGCAAATTTGCACATTTAAGCTTCGCTCGCACTACACTTTTCCTTGCTTTGTCTTAAATTCCTGTTCATGATCATCGTGCAAAACAAATCATTTTAAGATTAAAAATAACGGTCAAGAAAGTCTTTAAAACTTCTGTGTTATTATTCATATTTGAATTTACACACGAATGAATATGTTTTTATGTTTGTACGTATATGAAATAACTGTATAACGTTATCTATTTAATATATACGTAATTAATAGAACCGCTATTGATGAGCCTAAAATTCAAATCGTATGCGAAGATGCAAAGGAGCATTAAATAACGAAAGTCCAATATCGTATTTTGAATGTGTATAATGAGTGTAAATATTGAGTGGAAACGGAGGAGGCGGGACTGTGTAAAGGTAGCAGCGTATTTATTAACGCTGCGACACAGCCGAGTAAACAAGGAATCTACTTCATATTAAACCGAGAGGTCCATCTGAACTGCTATTAGCCTGCAACGAAACGTCTCTTACAAACGTCTAGAGTTGCTCTGCTGAGTCTACAGTCATTGTAATCTTGTTTGTATCTTTTTTAGTATAAATTTAATTAGTAGACTTAGGATAATTACTTATCTCGTGCTTTTACATAATTACACAATTTAGCATTTATTAATTAGATTATACATTTTAGTAAATCGCAATATGTAAATGAGTTCTATAGGAATAAGCTAAGTAGTGTTTATGTTATAAACACTACTTAGCTTATTCCTATATAATTAGCTCTATTACATAGGAAAAAGAGAAATCCAAAAGGAAATATGCCTTGTATTTAACGATTACCATGAAAAAAGACTTATCGTAGCATATTTGGGCAGACTCGGACCCGATATAAGCTACGGCCTCGTAGCGTGTCGACGTGAAGTAAAGATGTTAGAAATTCGCATTGAAATGTCAACTCCATGTCCTTCTTTAACAATGTTCTACTACTTCTCCCCCGTTCTTACTCATTTCGTTTGACTTGAAATCAGAATGAGCGCAATTCCTTCGGTAGTGAATAAAATGATGTGCTCAGAGTCCACGTACAGTATCCATAAATAATCATTGATTACATAACGTATGGGCAAAAATCGTTTTGCTACAAAATACAAATCCGTATCACGGTTTTTATATGCTAGGGATGGTTCAGTCATAAATTAAAAACAATTTGTTTTTGATCATTAATCGATGTAAGCACGACTAGAACTTATATAGATTCAAGATATTAAAAAGATTTCAAGATATTAAAAGTAATCTGTAACTCTGAATAAAGTTTTAACTATCGATTCTAATAATTTTGTAATTCTATGGAATGTCAGCGAATATCTAATGAAACCCCTAATATTTATTCTGGCCATACGAAATGAGAAACGAGTGCAGCAAACCTTAACAACCGTCGCTGGCGCAAAATTTCATGTCTGGTTATTAATTTTCACATGGGCCTTCTCGAATTAATATTGTTCAAGCGAGGCTTTCATTTACATACGTATTGAAACATTGTAATAAATTTGAATCGTCGTATCCGGATAAATTCACGATTATAAGTGCGATGAGGCGATGAGGTGGAAGTAAGGCTGATTGTTATTGACTAAATATAAGAAGTAATGTATGTATGTTAGATCGCCGGTCGTCGATTCGCAGCCGACGCCGTGACACAATCCGCTGGATTACGGCGCGAACACGCTTCAGTTCAGTTCCAACTTCTCTATTTTATGTTCGCGTCGTTAGCAAACAACTTGTAGGCTCTTTATTACAGCTGTTCTTTTCCGCTCACAAAATCGATACTGCTTTGATAAAAATATCTTTTAGATTTTTATTCGGTAAGAGACTACTGTTGTCTTACTCTTTGTTGTTTCCGAATTATTAATTTAGAAAATGACAGTACTTTCTGTTGTTGTTGTCATACTTACCTTTGAATTCCTTCAAAAATAATTTTACTTTTCGTATCCATGCAGGCTATTTAACATATTTTATTATGTACTTAACTAGTAATTATATCTTTTAGGTGGACTTAAATGTTAGACACAGTTTATAAAAAAAACTCTAACACCATTGACTTTAATGAGCGATATCTACATGTCATAGATAAAAAAGTGGATAGGGATTGCTCTCCATAGAGAATATTCATATATAGGATCTTCATGTTTTTATAAGGATAAACATCAGTAAACTTATTTTCTTAGTGTTATTTTAAAATACCGTAGAGATTTTCATCTTATATTTGTTTCAGGTCTTTTGAAGCGATGGCATGAGTGGTTCGAGGATGGAGCGGTCGAGCCGGC
>JWHW01006720.1:0-12757 GCA_000931545.1 Papilio glaucus
TCGAGAGGTACGCCCCAAACTCCGCGTATCTCGTACTCCCAAACCTGCGCCCTAAAGAACGCAGCTGTATCTGGAAGTCCTGTGTCACGTCCTCTTCCTATCGCATCCCAACGTGCAAGAATTTCGTTGCATGACTGTCATCCAACACTGCTCCTTTGGTCTTAAAACCGCGTTCTGTCCACGATAGTCCAGGTGACTTATCTTTCGGAAACTCGTTATGTGCTCAAGTGCCTCCCTAAGGTTAGGAGAGTCAACTTGTCTGGTGACACAAACTCATCTCTGACTGATTGTTGGACCATTCGATAATTATCTGAATTTCTGACCATTGAGGAAACATACTTGCGATCGTAGGATAGAATGTCAGCTTTAATCTCAGCATGACTAGCGACTGAACGATGAAGTGTGCCTATAGCATGGTCAACTTGGTAACGACCGAATGCTGCATTAGCAAACATACATGCGTCTCGATCCAGTCCATGGTGTCGTGTGTCGATTTGAAAGCCTTTTTTCGACGGAAGTGGTTCCATTGTGCTCCGCACGAGTCCACAAATTATGTAGGATAATTTGGGATCTATAAGATGAAAGTTGTGGACTGGAATCGCTAAATCCTTGGGTACTTGTGCTGATATCGAATTTAGCTCAGACCTCAGTTGGTTTGGAGAAATTAAATGAAAGTCTAATTTTCCATTGTAAATATTTGTCACCGTATCAAGGATCGAATCTTGAATACTTCTAAGATTGTACATGAGGCTATTAGCAGTAAAGGCAGAGGTTATGAAATCTTTAGGGTTAAATTTTGAATTTCTTGTTGGAGAACATAATTGTCCCTCTAGACTCTAGAGTGTGTTAGATTTCTGATTTATCATCAGTCATTCATCGTTATAATATTATTGTAATGATAAGTTCCGTGAACTCGTGTTGGAGTTGTAAGATGATATCGCCGCTAGGTGAGTGCTCTTTAATTGCCGGACATGACGTTTCAAGATTTTTTTTTGATAAACTTTAATATCGCCGTAACCTTCTTTATATAGATCCGTGTCATAATAAACAATTAAGCGCCAATCGTCTCTAATAAGATGCATATCTGAGATTTTATAAAAATAAACGCTATTGTTTTTAGACACGTAAGGTTTTTTTTTCTTTATTTATTAGGGACTTTTGTCTTAAAGGACATGTCCGTCTCATTGTTCCTTATATACTAGTAGCTTATATACCACTAACATTTTATAGTGATAAAATTAAAATTAAATCTTATAACACTTCCTTATACATGAATTATATATGTACACAATATTTTTGCTAAACTTAGCTTGAGAATCATATTGTGCACTGCTTCTGATTTTTCAGTGTAGTGTAGTGATATTCCCCCACACTGTACCTGGTTATGTTGTATTTTTAACAAGCTCTTCTCCCGCATCCTCATTTAGGACACACTCCGTTTTCCGGACTCACACTCAAGCAAGTTTTGCACAAAAGATTAAAAGATGCTTGAGAGTAGTTAAAAAGTGATAAATAAAATAATGTAATTGCTAATACCATAGCTGAGAAAGATATACGGCGAGGCATCTTCCTAGGTTGCGATCTTCAGTTTCAAAGATAGTTAATTTAGGAAAAGTGAAAGTGTTAGAAATTTAAGTCATCCGGATCTTCTGTCAAAGGACAGAGGGGTCGAGAGTTTAAGCACGCCTCCAGCTGCGATAACAAGGTGTTATATTCGTAGGTGAGTTTTTGCTAACCTACGTGTCGTTTGAGATGATGTTTTAACCTCAACTTCACCGCAGCCTCCCATAGTCCACCGGCGGATAGCCACAAAGGAGCGTTGAAGTGCCATTCCGATGATCATTTCTGAGATATAAGAAAAGATCTCTCGGCTTGATATTATCTTTGAGATTACGGCGTATTCTTGTGTAAGATCTTATTGGCTCCTATGAAGTTGGTTCCCTGATCACTGTATATGTGTCCTGGTACGCCTCTTCTAGCTGACATCCGTTTTAACGCGACGATGAAGGCTGATGCTGTGAGATCAGACACGATTTCTAAATGTATGGCTCTCGTGACCATACATACGAATACTGCGATATATCCTTTGGTCGTTTTGATACCACGACCTTTGTTTGCCTTTATTAATACTTGTCCAGTATAATCAAGGGGCGGGAGGCTTGAGCTGCGGGGCGGGGGTAGGCTTGGGAAGCGCTACCAGGGTTGCCATAAGGGCGGAGAGCGGGGCTGAGGAGGGGATACGGTCTAGCAACCGCTTGGGGCTCTGCTTTGTGTGCCTTCGGTGGCACCGAAGAGGAGACTTTGTTTGCGACGACCGTAAATAGGCCGCCTTTGTCCTCTGGATTTTTGAGGAACAGGGGAGTCTATCTCCATTTCCGAGTCGCTGGAGCCGGAGGAAGACGCGGCGCTTGAGGCCGGGGCTGAGTTCGAGGCCTCTGACGGAGACCCGGTTTGCGCGCCTATCTGTGAAGCCGTAAAGCTCTTTAATGCTTCCGGGAACTTCTCCCGGATAAATTTGTTGACTAGGGCAATACCCAAGGCCAGCGGTGGAGGTCCCTTCCGAATTTCGCGGTCCCCGTGGGTCTACCTGACTAGCTTCGTGTTATCACCATTAGGGATACCTAGCTAGGGTTTTTTTTAAATGCGTCGGTAAGTTGTTGTACCGCGCAGTGAAAATTGCACTTTGCAACACCTGGCACCAGCCTTCCCTGAAACGGGAGCAATAACAACCTAATTAAAACATTAACTTTCCCGAGAAGTTCCCTTGGCAGACGGCAGGCGCCGAACGCCGAACAGCCGGCTCGTAGCTAAAGGGCGGCGGCGCGTTAATGAGGCGCACGTGTGCGGCGGATGGCCCGACTTAACTCAGGCGGAGCGACAGATGTTGAGCGCGAACAAAGCACGTCGGTTTGGCTCGACATTCTGTAGCGGTTTCTAACTTTCCAGTGGGTATCGACTCCTATAGAAAATGCAAAATGTAAGAAGCTAGTTCTGGGATGTCATCTTCAATTTTTGTTTATTGTTTAGTAGTAAAAAAAATGAAAATAAAATTAAAGTGCCTTAACTGGTACTATTACAAATACATTTAGAAAAATGCCGTATTTCATGAAATTAAAATTTGTTTTATATTATTCATAATGTATTGTAATGTATGTGTTTTATAGCTCCCCCTGGACATTTATTCAGGTTGACAGTGAAGTTGTTCTTCCTCAACTTATTGAAAACCTTATCGAGATCCTTTAGGTGCTCGTCAAAACTTTTCGAAAATACAATCAAGTCGTCGAGACAGGCCAATATTTTGATATCATTGAGACTTACTCGTACTCGATCAATCATACTCCAAAATGTAGCGGGGCATTCCGTAGGCATTCCAAAGACCATTTTCCTTAATCTGTCTTTCAAGTTCTTGCTTCAGGTTTGCTCGTGACGGAGGGGAGAGTTTGTAGGGTGGTACGCAGATAGGATTATGGTAGCCGGTATTAATACAGTGCTCGGTCAACGTCGAGGCTTATCTTTAGGCTCGAATACATCTATAGGAGCTATCACTATAGATGCTTAAATAAAAGGCAAGAGTTCAAATAATCCAGATGTAATAACACAGAAGAAAGAACAATGGCCCGAAGTTAGGAAGGTGTAGAAAGTTCAGAAAACGCAAAGATACAGAACACACAACTATAAACGATTAAACCATTTTTCGGGGCCAATGCCCATTGTGAATGGCAGGTGAGACTAGGAAGGCTTGTACTTGTGCGCTGGCGCACAATCTAATCATCTTGGAGAGATGTCTTGTCATGATCTCATGAACAAGATTTTTGCGGAAGGGGAGATGGGGTTGTGGGGTATATATAGAGGTATATTGTTATTGGAGGTGGGCCGATGGTTCATACATTTTTGCCCATCGTCCTTTTCAAATCAGTGGAAAAAAAATGATTCAAATCACAAATCGTCATCATTTGAATGATATTTTTTTACAATTTTGAAACGACCTTTAAGGATCAATAATTATTCAAAAAATACGCCAAGATTATAGCTATGTTGTATTCAATTGAATTAGTTCTTCACTTTTCTCTATGGGATGAAAATAATGGCAAGCAAAAATATCAAGATTTCATGCAGTAAAAATTACCAAAATAACTAACGTGACTTATTGCAGGTCGGAACGCAACATCTTTTAGCAGACATGGTTAAAACTCCACAAAACAACATTCCAAATTAATTTGCAAGGGTCGATCAATGTGAGCGCAGCTGACGGATTCCAAAGTTTTACCGTGTCTAATATGATAAGCAGAAACGTCAAAATCAGGGAAACCAGCCGGGTCGTCGTTAAAAATCCACGTAAAAATTTTTGCACACTCATTTACTTCAAGAGAAAAACGGAACAAAAACAAAATGGCCTTAGTCATAAAAGTAAACGCACGCGTTTTTGTTTTGATAGGTGTCCAGTGTTACCAACTCTAGAAAATATTTGCCCCTAAACCTCTAGTAAAAACCTCCTAAAATACCTCAAAAAATATTATTTAAAAAAAAAATATGAATAATAAATAGGGCCATTAATTTAGAAATTAAGGTAAAAACCCGAATTTCGAAATTAATGGTTTACATTTTTGAAATCACAGCAAAAGTATTGGTCTCATAAAAAACCTGCAAACTTTTTTGTAATTTTTACCAACATCCGATGAACCGATTGACCAACAAACAGCGCTAGTCATCTCCATACATGTCAATTTCGTAAATTATGTTGCGTCTACAAAATTCATATATCTAGATATTATGTGTGATTTGTTGAAATAATTAAATTGTTTTATTAACAAAAAATATATAAAAGCGCCATCTCTCGATCTGTTTCGGTTATATTAACCATTTAAATATGAAAAATACTTAAAGTAGATCCCAGTCTAAGATGCTTCACTACAATCCAAATCGGTCGGATTGCAACCGCTTACTTGATAGTATGCGTGGGCGGATGCGGGGATAGCTTTTGCATAAGCATTATCCACGTCACTGGTCGCTTTATATACAGCCTCGACTAACTGCGTGTAGCCGGCTGCGCCGACGTTGAATGGTCGAGTGGGCTCCTCAGAGACAAACCCTGTCTCTCCATCAATGACGAAGGAATCGAGCCAAAGCGGGTCAGTACTTAATGGTGTTTCTTTTTGTGATATGTTAGCTGGCTTCGGGACTGTTCTACTAGTCTTGTTCCTTGGTCTTGGAAAGTTCAGCTTTTCTTTAGCCTGTTTAGGGGGTTGCTTCTGTGGTGCCGGAGGTGCATTGCTGGCCTCTGCGTACTTTTGTACTAAGTTATAACACCATGACTGCCGGGCGCTGCACGACTGGGAGCCGGTTCGCTACCGCGCCGCCTCGCGCGTCGCACCTCGTCCCGCTGTGCAGTCAGGAACAGATGCCCTGACAACTCCTGGATTAATTATTTTATAAAATTCCCAATAACAAGGTCACAGAGGGACTTGATGAAAAAGAAGTATGTGATGGCAATATTTTTACTTTATGTGATTGTAAACAATCTGATTTGTGTATTCTAAAATCAGAAGAAGTGATGAAAGATACATTGTTATATATTGTTTATGTTAAAGATTTTACACCAAATTTGGTATACCAGGAACAATTGGATGTGTTGATGGATCCCACTTTCATATATTTTCTCCAAGCAGTGAAATCGAACATCATTTTTACTGTAGAAAACACTTTTACTCTTTAAATGTACAAATGGTAATTAATCGGCTAAACTTACATTTAAATTATAATTTTATATATAAACATATTATTTTCAGATTTGTGATAGCGACTGTCGTATCCTTAATGTGAATGCTAAGTATGGTGGGGCTACACATGATGCATTTATTTGGGAAAATAGTGAAGCAAATAAATTCATGCAAGAGCTACATAGAAACAATGAACAAGTGTGGTTATTAGGTAAAAATAAAATATGTATTAATTATTAGTGATTAAGAATATAATGTTTAAATTACATAAATAATACTAAAATACTATTTTTTCAGGTGATTCTGGATATCCCCAAAGGCCTTGGTTGATGACACCTGTTACCAATGCAGTTGAAGGGAGTCCTGAAGCAGTTTACATAACTGTTCATGGAAAAGCACGAGTGGTTATTGAAAATACATTTGGGCGACTTAAGAATAGGTGGCGTTGCCTAAGTGAGGATCGCACCCTCCATTATAATCCTGAGAGGTGTGCTGCTATAATCATGGCATGTTGTCTTTTACACAACCTAGCAATTGACTTTTCGGTGCCAGATCCAGAAGAAGTTGTTGAGGATAGTACAAATACATCTGAGGTAGCTCTACAAGAAGGTGATGGAGATGATTTACTTCGGGGTAGAACTTTTAGAAACATTCTTATAGATAAAATTAGTAGACTCCATAATATTTAATTTTTTAATTTTACGTCTTCAGTTACATAGTAAAACTTTTTAAACTATTATTAGATGTAATTAATTAATTATAAATTTATGTAATACTAATAAATACTTTTATTCGGTTCATCAAAGAGATCACGTTTCAAAACATTTATGAACATCCATTCCTATCATCATCTATTTCTGTCATCCACAAATTTATTCAACACTTTTAAAATCTCTTTCATTACCTCCAACAATTGAGCTTGCAACTGAAGCTCTACATCACGCCGTCGTGTCCTTTCTCTCTCAAGCTCTCACACTAAACTGACTCGTTCATTCTCAGATTCTCTTGCTTTTGTCTCATTCTCACGTAACATTTTCAATAACAATGCAGTCTTGTCCATTTTCGTTTTCTTTTTTGGAGGAGGCTTCCATAGTTTTGGAGAAGGGGCCACCGTGGGTCGCTGGCTTGTTCCAGGAACATTCCAATCTTCTGGACAAATATTAATTATGTAAAATATATGTGTTAAGAAATTATAAACATGAGATATTTTTATACATAAATCTAGAGAACGTAATTTACCATTTGTAACATCGATTGGAGTGTATTGTAACTGCACATTGTCAGTCAAGCTATAGAGCTCTACATCAGAGGACGTAACATTTTTTTTCATCTCTGTTTCATTTTTTTCCTCTGGTAGTCTTTTTTCTCTCTCTACCTGGTTGTCCTGTAAATTATAGGAATAATTTAAAAAGCATAAAAAGGTGTACATGTGTTAATCCTGGATATAAGCTATATACATTTCAAATTACACTCAAATTAATACAAACATACAAAACCACAAACATTCAAATTTATATTGTTAGTATGATTAGTGGGTTAACAAGAAGTAAAACAAAAATATTTTAAATTAAATAAACTAACTGAAGTATTGAATCCAAATCCAGCTTCATTTACTGCCATCCCTGTAGCTGTCTGAACTCCAATTATCTGCATTATTCGATTTTCTAAATCTGTTAATGATAATTGAAGTGCCGGCCCACCACCCGTAGCTTGAGCAGCCCTATTAATTTTCGCCCATTTCCTTTTTACATTATTTTTGTAATCACTCCAAACCTTGATGAGTAAATATACAAAGAAATACGCACACAGTTGATATATATTAGGCATGCAGAAATATAAACAAAAATATCTACTTAATTAACTAAAAGGCGTCTTAATATTATAAAATATTAGCAATATACTTGTTTTCCGCCACTTATCATCCGTTCGAGGATCCCCGCTACCATCACTATTTAACTTTTTTGCCAATTCTTTCCATTTTTGCTGTATAAAATGTCGACCACGAGGACCACCACTTGGCTTTGATAAATCACCATTCCTAGCAAATAAAAAATATACATGTTTTACTATTTTTTAGTTTAGAGAAATAATAAATTATATTCGCACTTCATTTTAAAAAAGTATAAATATTACAAAAGCCACTTACTTTTCCATAAATTCCACCATCATTACATATTGTGCGTGACTCGTTCTCATTTTGTATTGATTACGAGACATAGAATTATTTAAAAAGTTCTTGTTTAAAACAATTTCAAACAAAATGGTTAGTTGATAACTCAAATGTTTTGAAGTGTTTCAAGTGTCAAGCGTCGGGGGCGTTCATAAACACGATGCCTAAATTATTTTAATAAAATGCGTTTTAACGTTAACTAATAATCTAAAAACAACAAAAAACATATTTTTATAACCAGAAATTTATATATTTAACATATTACATTGAAATGTATGTTAAATATTATAAATATATCGTGAGTAGATTGATGATAACGTTTATAGTTATTTTGCACAAGGTTTCAGAACGCCACGGTGTCTCAACACTAGTTACATTAGAATGACGTCACTAATGTTTTTATGTCGAGCTCTCGAATACATTACGAATGTGCTTCGTGCTGCGAACTTTGATTTGTTGCGGTATTCGTATCGTCTACTCGATACATTTACATTACCGTACGTCAAAATGTTCGTGCTTGGGCTACAGATCCCATTAACGGATGTCGTTTCTGCAGCATCTTCCTCCTGAAGTTCATATATCATATCTGGGTCGCCAATAAAGTACCACTTTAATTGGGGAATGCTCAAAACCATCCCGGCATCTTGGATGAATCCGGTTTTCTCGTGATTCCGGTAAAACAATGAATATCGTTGGTACGATCCGTCCACAAATATCCAGTGGTATCTCCACGGAGTAAATTGTCTGTTTTCGCTTGATCTCATCAACAAGTGACCGTTGCTCGTTGCTCAGTAATTTGGTATCCAACCTGTTTCAAGCAGACGTACAATTTGTATGACGCGACGCTGGTCTTGACGCATGAATCTATGTACGCTGTGGCCGAAATACTGCCTATGCCGATACCTATCATGGTTTTTCGCCGACTGTCCTGGTTGGCATTTACCGCACAGAAGCTCAGACTCTCTGTTTTAATTTGGTCCGTTATTTTCTATCGGAACAAGGTCAGCTTCCATGGCAATATCAAATATAATGTTTGAAAGAAATAAAATATGATTATTAAAATAATTGTTTTATTTAGAAATCTGAAACACTTATCAATAATTTTAAGCTTTTATTAAAATAAAATAATTTAACCGAAAATCTAAACATTTATTTTAATCTATTGCACTATTTTCGGTTAAATTATTTTCCAAGACTAGTAACAGACTGTCACTTGTGTTGACATCTGGGCTATTTTGCATTTCATAGTCTGATTGAACAGAGTAAGAGCGCGAAGTTGAGGGCGACGGTGACATTGCTGACGTTGTAGGTTGGCCTGTGAAGTATCCCGGACGAACATTTTGATAACGTAGAGGCTGAGTAGTATTATTGGTCCTATCAAAATACATCGAACCCATTCTCATTTCTACTTCATAGACGATATTCTGGATTTGATGTTGTACTTTACACATCGTGTTAGGTTATAAAATATAATTAAAATATTTTCTACATATAAAGGAACGAATAATATTATAAAAAAATAATAAGTGACTAAAAGTAGGAACAAATAAATTTTTGTAAAATTGCAGAACAAATTAATTTTTTTGGTTTATTATCATTTAAGTCCATTAACGGTGTCTCTGTTAAATAAGGAGAACCTAAATATTTCGGACATAATTTGAAGGCACGCCAGAAATCTAAGTCTAAAATCAGCGACGGTTCGACTTTAAGAACTACGATAGCTTTAATTATGTGGAGTTGGTTCTCGAATGCAATAGGCAAATCAATATTTCTTTTTAAAATTAAACTTTCTGATATAAATCCCTTTGTTGAATGTTTAATCCGCGAATGGTTCCCATAAACAAATTGACTGACATGACAGCGCGTTCTTCCATATCATCACAAAAGTTATCATCGTCATGCACAATCTGTTCACCGACACACGTGGCAATATTACCGAAACCGGTTTTACTTGCAGCACAGCCTGTTGTTAGTTCAGCATGACCAAATTGTTCCGCACTGACCTTACCCTGCAATGGGAGATCACTTTGGCGTTTCGTTTTCATACAGTAACTCGCCTTCATTACGAAATGGTATGTGGCATACTATTAAACTGTAATAATATGCTTTTTGTCACTATTAATTGTATAATAGCGGGTACGTAGTACTGCCAGTCTATTCCTTACAGGCATTCTCGTATTGTTCTGCTGTACCTCACTGACGTATGGAAATTATGTCGGAATTAGAATCCATAAATGAACAATTCACGAACGGTTTTACCAGTACAAAATGTCACCGAGTGACAGTGTGGCACAACATATTGCAAAGGTTGAGAATCTCGCCAAACAGCTCAAGGAAATTCATGTAAGCATCAGTCAGACTGCTATAATGTTGAAAAGTACAAACTAGCCAAAAGCCCTGGTTCTTCAGCGGGGAAATGACAATTTACAACACTGGCGCCTGGGCACCTCTCTCTTCCGGCGATGGCTGACGCACGACTAGCACGCTCTTAATATACTATGTAGTTCTCTAAATAAACACTTAATAATTAGTAATATCTTTCATTTTAACCAACAATATATAAACACGAAAATATTGGAAACTCTGCCTCCCAAATATAGATCACTTGTGCAGGCATGGATGACGCTGAATCCTGAAAAACCTTGTTTCACTTAAGCCCGCAATTTCGTTATCCTATTTCTGAGTTCTTCACGAATTTGTTTTGAAATGGTCGTGGAAGTAGATTTCCTAGTTTTAGATAAGCGTTCCGTCCTCTCCTCGTTTGTCTCATTTAAACGACGTATAATAAAGGCAGGCCTTTAAGACGACTAGTACCCATAATCAAAATTAATAAGTAGTAATAAGCGACTTGGATAAGATTTGTTTGCGTACCCTACTATTACTATATTTAATATTACGCTGAGACTCGTACGATATGCAATAATTTTATCGGCTTACAATTATATAGTGCAGTACGTCTCCAGCGACAAACATAGTTGCCGATTATTTTTCACGCGCGCCGCTACAAGGTAACTATAACGACGCGGCCGGCGACATCGAGCAAAACATAGATTCTCAATATGCATTGAAGTTCCTAGATGAGTCATCGCCGGCCGCCACGGCACACGACATCGGACACATGACGCGACGCGACGCTTCAGACCGTCGCAAGGTACATATGATAAATTAACTGTAAGTCCGTACTGCCGTATTTTCAATGCAAGTCTGACCTACAGTTCGAGAACGGGTGCCTGTTTAGAGGACACCGAATAATTATACCGACTATATTGCGGAATAAAACGTTAAGCGAACTACATGACTCACAATTCGAATTAAAAGCAAAAGTAACGCACAAAGTAGGATGTGGTGGCCCAGTATCGATCGGGACATATAACGTTGGATCGGATCTTGTGAAACGTGTGCCAGCGTCCGTGCCGCGCGCCCCGCGCCCTGGCAGTCCACCGCGGCGCCGTGTAAAGATCAATTCAACTGAGTTTAACATTAACATTTTGCACCTCCAATGGTATCAAATACATGACGACACCCATACAGGATTTTCCAGAATTGCTGGATAATCCTGCACGTGTGTGTGCGGTGGAGGGAGGCCATTTTTTGTAAAATGAATCGATGATTGTAAAAACCCACCATTCGACATTTTTTCCGAAATAGACTTACACAGTTTTGTTCGCGAAACCGAAATCTACGAATTGGTTGTAACTGTAACACACCACTATCAACCCTCCTTCCTATTAGCTGACAGCTGCTTAAAATGGTTGAGTGCAAAAACACACCAAATGGCTGCATATGGTGGGTTTTTACAATCAAGCCTTGGCAACACCGACCGAGAGATGTCATTGTCAAAAATATCTGTTGTGGTATTCTGTGGAAATTTAAATTGTCAAATTGTGTATTTTATTGGAATAAAAATGGAAAATCCAAGCGAATTGGGTGGGAACGTTGGTAATTGAGTGACGTACCCAACTGTGTACGAACTCTCGGTTTCGGGGCTGCTCCTCTGCCTCACTACTGTCCATGTTCTCTCCCTGTGACATGTTTGCCAGCTCCCATTGAGTTCTGGCTAGCTCGGCAGCGGCCTTTGCTCTATCCAATTCTAATTGTTGGAGCTTTAATCGAGATTCTAATTCGGCTCTCGCCTTCGTAGATCGCGATGATCGACTTTCGCTTTAGCTTTCCGCTTTGGTTTAGCGCCGCTGTCGAGGACATGTCCTGTCGATTTCGCATCGTCAGCTTTTTCTTCAGCTTTGTCTTCAACTGCTGATGCCACCACCTGCCTGAGCTCGCTTGCCTCTGTGCGGCCAGTTGTCCCAGTATCCCATGTGTTGGTCTCCGTCACTTCGATCGCAGTCGATGCCTGCTCTTGTTCTTTAGCGCGATTTGCTGAACGCGTCTTCATTGTGTTGTTTCTGCTGGAGCTCTGCATCCTGGTTGAGGAGACTGTTCCGTCGCGGTCCCTTACCTAAAAAAACCCCTCGGGCCCTCCTTACACATTGGTCCTCACTCGTGTCAGCTAGGCCTTAACCAAGTTTCGGACCTGTGTTGCTGCTTGCGCAGCGCTCCATTTATAAACTTATTTATCTACATAACAATAACAAGTGTATATAAATAAAATAATAAATAATCTCCTTAAAATTACACCTTACAATCTATATTTACAAATAATAATATAAATATTAAATATAAAAATATAAAATATAAATATTAACATTTGTAAATATAAATATGATCTCCATTATATGTACATTGCCTACGCCTGGCGGTGGTATACGCGCCGGCGTCGGCCTGTTCTCCTTTGACGGAGAGGGGCGGATGCTGGATCAGCCTCTCTCACCCTCTCCGCTTCTTCCTTAGTATGTAGAATGGATTCTGCGAA
>JWHW01006741.1:0-34266 GCA_000931545.1 Papilio glaucus
CTTGCCTTGGTTACTTAACTAGGTTGACCTGTATTTAGGGAGCCAATGCCTTCCAAGTTTTGTGTGTACTTTACAAGCTAATGGTTTAAAAAATAAAATCAAGACTATGAAATGTAGAAAATAAAAAATCATAAAAAAATATATATTTGTGTAATATAAAATATATGTTAAATATTTTTATTATATATAACATTGAAATAGTTTTGCACAGGTATTGTAATCAATATCTTCTACCCAGTAGATATTGATTACAATACTATTAGAGTACGATACCTGCGGAAAATTGAGGAAAATAATTGAAAAAGGGTTTTTTTTTGTAATTTTCCTCATGTAGTATGTTTTCATACTTTTGATTTTGAATTTTTTTATTTACAATGTAGTACAAATGTGGAACAGGCGTTTTTTAATAGTGCAGTATTTATTTTAGAATAATAATAATAGGAGATGCTTAACGCACTCAAATATATATGTTTCCCGTATGCTGAAAATTTTAGTTCTTCTATACAGTTCGTCAGTTGAGAATTTATATGGTCCGTTACGCATTACCTGTAGTAAGCCCTTATGAGCACGTTCTGCTTCAAGAAGACATTTTTTAGAAGCGCAACCCCAAGAACATACGCAATAACTCACTAAGCATTGACAAAGGGTATATTATATGTTTTTATAGTCTGCAACAGCTCACAGTTTTCTAGAAATTATTACATATTAATCTTGTATTGCGATTAGCTGCATAGCTAACTTGTTTCTTCTAGTTAAGGTTTTAACTGGGCGCCAAGATAATTAAATGTGCTTGCTTGTTCTATTTTATAGCAATTGCACTTAGGTTTGTGCGATTTCTTCATGTTACAAGAAGCTTCGTGTATATATATATCGATAGATACAAGATTATAAAACAGTACGTTATTTGTTTTGGAGACATTCAGTGTTAGTAGATTGTTTTCTAGCCACCTTGTAAATGTATTCAATTCATTTTCTGCGTCTTTTTTAGACCAAGAGCTAGCAGGGACGCTGTATGTTTCACATTGCCCTAATTTTTATGCTTAAACTTAAGTGGCAATAGACCGCACACATTTTAATCCTATTCCATTGTTTTAGACAAAAACATGAACCGAGATCGAACGAAGGCTTACCACGAGCATGCAAAATATAGGCGTGAAGCGGAACCTACCTACCTACGTCTTCCAACCTTTTCCCATCTCTACATTTCTATAAAAAAACGCCACCATTCGCAAGGCCAGCTACCCGCTTACGTTTTATCGGTGCCCGACTGAAGCGCGCAACGTTTTTAACAAAACGTAATAAACGGTAGCCGTCTTGCAGCGGCTTGGGACAAATCGACTGTGACAAATCAGAACTTGTTTGCGCTGCGGCGATTGATCGTCTTTTTGTAACATATCCTAGAGCTGGAATAAATGTAAGGTTCTAAAGGTTAAGGTTAAGGTTTAAGGATTTTAGGAGTTTATTTTACGTATTTTGTTCCCGACGTTTCGAGTACTTTACAACGCTGTGGTCACGGTGAGCGCTGGAAAGTATCCGTGACGGTGACTGAGGTGTCTGACTTCCCAATGTCAGAGCTGCTGGCGAAATACTGCGATCTATACAGAATGAGCTCACGGTGTCTTGAGGTCCTGCAGTTGTATGCTTGGTTTGGGATTTAATTTTATTAATCACGGCAAATGCGCGACTGACATAACATCAGTAAACTGCTACTCCTTATAAAAAGGAATGATGTAACTATTTATTTTCTTATAAGAATAATGATATAGGTACTATATCTGCTATCAGCAATCGTTAAGTTACGTTTTTTATGTAAGGATGACCGATCGATTTCGATTTAAAATCTGCACAAAATTCTTGACAAGTTCTTGTATTAAACAATGTGATTCCAATGGATGATTCGATATCTACTATGTACACAAGCAGTAAAGTCACAATGGCAATTGTAAGATTGTTGGCGCATTGCCAGCTCGCACGATGCTGCGCGCGGCCGACGAACCTGATCGTAGGACCGAGCGTTCAAACATACATATCTACTGAATGTCCTATCGAAGATCGCACAATCATGCGATGTCACCAAATTGTTTAGTTTTCGTCTTGCGACCATTAAAGCATTGTATAGATTGTACTATCGTCCGATTAAACATAATGATCAGTACTGTATGTCCTAATGGCGCATGGCAATGAATTTTGTAATTTTGTACTTGAAAAATAAATACAGTTAACATTTAATCCAAAGCTTTCTCGCAAAATGTGTCTAAGACATTTATTAACAGCAGGTAAATAAACAAAGGTCAGAGATGCGTACATGCTACTCAGACGTTTCCCTTACTCGATAATTATCGTCTTTATGACGTATCTTCAGAAGCTGATTCTTAGTCAGTCCCTTTCTCTGAATAGTCGGTTGATTGATTGGTCGGATGAAATAGGTTGATTGATAATACAACTAACTAAAGCAAAATGTGTGCATAAGAGGGTCTGCTATTTCACTGAATATATCATTCAACGCACTTGCCTAGTTACATGGTGCATTGCGAAGAAATAGGTACATCGGAGATTGTTATGATTGAGATGATTTTTAATAACGTAACATAATAACGAGTGATTTCGATCCCTTGAGGGTACAGATGAGTGTTATGGATAAGTCTTGGAAAAAGCTTTCAAAATACAATTTCTCGTTTGCTTTCTGGTGGGTAAATAAACAAAGTAATAGATTAGATGCACAAATTCCATAATTAATATAATTATAAATAAAAATAAATAAATTCCACGGCATAATATTATATAATCAAGTGAATCAACGCTAATTCGTAACGAACTTACAACATGGACGTTTCTCCAATTTTTCTTTAATTTGTCGACCTGTTCCAGGTTTACGGGCGGTACACGTATATACAACCGGCAATGTTTATCTTGCCGCGGTTGCTGACTTTCATTTGGTATGCACGAACTTATTGCACTCTGCACCTATTTGCTTACATTTTACTTTCAGTTGCTCTTGAACGCTATTCGTACATGCTAATCCGAGTTTTTAGTATCTGTTGCTCATAGGTGACCGGTGCGGTTTTTCACGTAAATTAGCTCACTGAGCAATTGCCTTGCTATGACGACCTAAGCATCATCAGCCCTACCCCTTCTCAGTATGATAACGTTAAAATGAATATAATGCAATACAAACAATATAAATTTATACAGAACTTTTTTCACGGTCAGTCAAAGGTATAGAACTTCCTTTGCAATCTTTAAAATATTAATATATATCTTTTTACGACATTTTTTTTCAAATATGACACAAAAATGACAATGTCAAAGACCGTAGGCGGAATGGATATGTGATATGCGTGCGCTGCCAGCACGCCACCTAACGTGAAGATTTAAAAGTTTCGTAATCCGAAAATAAAACACAAAATTACCGATTTTGGTCTTTTCTTTTGGCTTTTCCTATTTTCTATACTTTTAAACCTGCCCTGGACTGACATTAAGATAAAAAAAGTGTTATCCAAATCGGTTCAGCCGTTTTTGAGAATAAGCATGCCTAACGAACAGCAATTTTAATAAATATAGATGTTATTTGGTCTACGTTCATTAATGCTATTTACGATTAAAAAAATATTGCTGCACATAAAAAACTGTGCAACTCTGTTGAGAGCCATTTCGAGAGTGATCGCATCGCTCTGACATAGGACGCGCGATTTCTTATCGCGCGAGCAGTTTCCGTTTAGCACGATGAAATCGCATCGCATCAATTCATTAGGACTTACAGTTTATAGCTATATCTAGGTATCTAGAAATGGAATTCCGAATGGCGCGTATCAAATCTTTTGCTGTAAAATTAGTTGCTTTAACCACTAAGTTGCATGGAGGCACATTTTAAAGTTATGCATATATCCACCCCATTTTGATAACATAGTCCTGATCGTTAAACATATCTTGTAACTATATATAGTGCGTGTAATATTATAAATCAGAATAAAAATACATAAAGATAATTTTACTTAACTTTTGTAAGTTTCATTTATGCTATTGACCTTAACTAATCTAATCTCAAAGCCTAAATTAGGCCTTCTCGTACGATGTGCAGGGGCGTTAGCGCAGGCGCAGCGCCCCTCCCTGGGGCGGGCGCTCCGCCCCCACGCCGCCCTCGCCACGCCCTACCGGGCCCTTCGCCGTCTCGGCCCTCCCAATTTCATACAGACCTCTTATAAGTGCTAAGATGTGCCTACGTCGAGTACCCTTTGTTCTTAGCTTTGTCTCGGCGTCGAGTGGATCGATAAAGGTAAATAAAAAATGGCAAATCTTGTTTTGACACCTTTTGGAATTGATTCATGGTTTACTTTTAACGATTTCAGTTTCATTCATTCATATTCCTTTTTTTTGTCCATTAATATCAAAACGAACTGGAACTTTATCTACGAACATGATAAATGAAATAAAAACGTCCATGACTTACAGAAGTAGGATCACATCCTCTTTTCTTTGTAACTTAACGACTTTCCAAAAAAGTTCCGTGTGCGCGCCGTCGCCGGCCGAGCTGGAACGTGCACGCGGCAACGCGGCAGGTGTTGCATTAGCTCGAGTGGAACGGTCTTATACTCAATGTCAAAAAAACTCATTATATCCATTTTTAAATGTAAGGTTGTATTCATAAAAAACTTTGCGTCTCAATAGATAGTACGAGTATGGACTTTTTTGGGTTTAGAAATCGACTGCAACTCACGTGGGGTTAATAATTGAGAAACTATGCAGCAAGCTAGTTGCGTGCTATGTGCTCGACCGGCTGTCGCGAATCGTCACCGCCGATATTGTCCGTATACCTGCTACTTTGCGACAGTAAAATCGTTTCTCTAGTGCGCCGAACTATAAGGGCGCGCGGCGACAGAGATCGGGCATTTTGTGTTCAAAAATTATTGTGTTAGGATAATAGCTTAGGCACCTCGGACGACCTCAGTTAAATGGTTATTTATTACGCACAATTTTATATTGCCGCCGTTTATTATTTTCCAGGTGGCGCTATTCAAAAGGCAATCGCTTTCTGATTTGAAAACGCGTTACGAAACCGGCAGCAGTAGGATGGTGATTCGCGGCGCGGACAAGCTAGGTCTGGCCGCGCACAAACAGCGAGAGCGAGAAGACTACCCAAGAGAAAAACTAGAATTAGGCTTTCGGCACCTCACTCCTCGGACAAAACGCAGATTACTTGTAGTTCACGCCTGTTTTCTGTGATTTGATTTCATCTTTTTGTGTACTCTGCACTACACACTCCTCAAATATAACGGTTTGGAACTCAGTTGTTGTCAAAACCGCGGACTTGTAGATATAATAATATATTATAAAGTGTATAGATAGGACGACTCGGTCGTTTGATAACAAGACAATCACTTTTTTTTTACAAAAAAAATATTTTCATTGTCCAAAGTTTTAAATATTATTTCACTTATGAGGTTATCATATAGCTAGAAATAGTTTAAATATTAATTAATATTATAAAATTTCTACCATAGAAATAATAAAGTAAGAACTTTATTTTTTTATTAAAGTAAATATTGGCTATTCAATCAACTACTTTGTAGAATAATGCATGTCTTTATAATGAACAAGAGATGGCGCTGGGGTCGGCACAGTGCAATAGTAGCGCTCTAAATATTATATCAAACGCCCCTCTTGATTTCCGGATTGCCCATTGAGGTTGAATTGCCCTATAAAATATTTTATGATATAATCATGATGTCCGTGTACTTAAACCTACTTCTATACCTAGACAGACTTAGATTTATTACATAGGTAACCGCTTTTCTCTTCAGGACCCACTCAAAGGAAACTTCAGTGATAATTGATTTAAACTCTGCCTAGAGTCCTTTTTTCAGCAATTTTTAAGCTGTTTGGAAAAATCAATTAATATAAAATAGGACTTAGACATAGACAGATAAATTAAACTAGGTAATTTTTCACGATATGCGTTTCACCGGTTCTAGCAGCGTGCCGCTACGTGCATTATCAACGTCGTCTTAAACATCTGTCGAGTCGCCTTCTTAAATAGATATCGGACACATCACCATATCCGTGCCCTGTTCCCTCTTTATGTGTGGTCGGCATAACAGATTTTCGATTTTCATATCAATCTGTCATCCGCCATTTCAGTCGACACTCTCTTCTTAAACATATCGGACATAATAAATGTATTTATTTTGAAAACTATAATGACCACAGTAATAAGCTGAAATATCAATCGGTGCTACTTTTGTAAACGGTCTCCCCTACGTAAACGTTTTTTTTAAATATTAGTATTAAAGAAGTTTCTAGAATCTTCTTCAGTAAGTGGACAGTGCAGTGATATCAATCGCTATCTGCCAATACGATTTAATAGCTCCCAACCATTTTTTATCTGCAAACGCCCAGTGGTCAACGGTTGTTTCGACGCCACGAACAGTGATATATAAAATAAATAAATATGCGCTCACGCCCGTCACCCAGAGAGGTAGGCAGAGATTATGGATATATCCAAATTTTTAAATATTTCAGTTAAAAATGTAAATAGTGTAAGATATAACGCAGAACATAGTATATGTTTATTTTTATAATTAAAGAAACTTAACAAATGAACCATATGCACGTAGGTAAATTTTAGGTAGCCACTAGCCCATTTAAGACATAGCTTATAGTATACCGTCTACAGCGGTCAAGTAATGGATTAGAACATTACCAACCATAACCTCGTATTTTGCAGATAGTACAAACATAACTGATGGTGATTTATTATGCATTTTGGAGAGTGAGCGCAAGAATTACACGAGTTGATACCCCCATCACCATTTTACCATCGGACGTTTAGACACACAGCTGGTATCCATCCTTTTATAGTGGTTTCTAATTTTTGTTCATCGTGCGCACAGCAAAGGATTGGTGCATGTTACTAGCATCAGTGTTTCCTTCCAACTATGACGTGGGACATTCAAGAGATGAGTGAATAGGCTGTTACTAAACTAGTACATACCATCTTTCGAACACATCGCCACTTAACATCAGGCGGGATCGTGGTCAAGCGCTAGTTTATTCAATATAAAAAATAAATGTATAACAAAAATTTCTTCTTGACTTGACTTTCAAGAACCGATTGGATCAATAAAGTTTCCTTGCTGCTAAGGGGCCCGGGTGTAGCGGCGGGAGTCCAACCCGCGGCCCGCGCGCGAGGGGCGTGCGCGTGGGCGTGCCACTTGCCCGTACCGCACCCTACCACCTCGCTGCTCATGCTGCCCTGGTACCTCCGCGTACTTCTACCTATCTGACGGACTTGTATGACATGCCTGACGTTCTTGAAATTGTATTTGGGTACTTTTAGTAAGGAGGTTTCGTATATCCGTAGTCTTTATTTTTCATCAAGATCGTTTTTAGTTCTTCAGCCAATTTCATAACTTTAATTATTTAGGTAACACAATGTCATATTTTAGGTGTTTTGTCGACAAACCTTTTCGTTTTAGTACGAAATAATAATGAAAATGGTTTCTATTTCGAATTAAAGTTTGGTTTCAATTCGTCATAATAGCTATTTTTGATAAGCACCATTGAATATGTTTTTTTAATGGCACTTTATTTTGGATAGAGAATACAAAGGGGTAGGCAAACTAAAGCATGTTTAGATTTAGGAAAATTTGTAAGAAGAAATGAATTCCGAAGGAAACTGTTTGTGTTCTAAACTTAACAAGAGAGGGCAGTACTGGTTTGAACGTTGAAAAGTAGGAATAGATTTGCGGAATTAGCGCTTATGTTTTCAGGCTATATTAAATAAATAAATGAATAAATAAACGCTCACGCCCGTAACCTAGAGGGGTAGGCAGAGATTATGAATTTCCAAGTGGCGCGATCCTGGGACACCTTCGCTTCTTCTACATCTATATACATCTATGCATAAAAGCTCGTCTTTAACGGGTACTCCTTATATCTCCCTTCTTTCTTCTCTAATATGTTACTAATCTGATCGATATAAGTTCTCCTTGAACGTCACGCCGCCACTCACTTTTGCAATATAAATTTGTTTTGTTACTCTCCCTTCATTCATCCTTTCAACATACCCGAACCACCGAAGCATACCTTTCTCAATTCTAGTCACGATCTACACTTTTAAGCTACACTTTTCGCTGATAGCGCTATTACTACTACATACTTCTTAAGGATCGCATCTCAACGGCATTAACTCTACTAATATGCTTTTCCTGTCAAACCCAGCTCTCACTTCCATACATTAAAATGGGGACTAGTACAGCATTGTGTATAGCCAGACGAGCCTTCATAAATACAGGCTGACTCCTCACTAGTGTACCTAGTCCCGTGTAGCCTCATTCATTTTATTTCCCGTTTTCACTCGTCGTTCGTGTCTACCATCTCTACTAAACAGACACCGTCGTTTTGTCTACATTCATCTTCATACCTCTACCTTCCAATGAATCATTCATTATATTCAGCATAAGTTGTAAGTCCTCCGCAGATGATGCAAACACGACCTGGTCATCGGCGTATAAGAGACATTCACATTTACAACTTCCTCATCCATTCTTAATCCACACTCTTCGTCTTTCAAAGCTATGTTAATAAATGCCAATACCTAGTTCCTTTTAAGGCGGAAGTATCGGCACTTATGTATATACATTCTGTCTGGCTGTTAAAAGGAAAATGGTGAAGTGGAATTACACGAGTTAACTTTATTTATTTTGTCAATTCAAAGAAAAGTAACCAAGTGAGTAATAAGTTACGCTAAGTAGTAATTTGATAGAGTGTAACACGGTGGCCTGATGAGCATACTTCCGGCCTATTGGTATTCCCTAGTCTGATTGGTTGGATAAACGATTTTCTAAGTGAGCGAATGCTCCGCGTCCGTCGACGGATATTAATCTGTCCATATTTTTATACAGAAGAAAGTGGTAAACAAGCATCTGCAACAACTTAATTAGTTGCTAATGCTTTGCTAACTTGTAAGGGACAGATGTGGGGTAATGCCGTATTAAACAGAAAAAAGGATATTTCCTTTTTCTATCCATCCTCATCTCCGTTAAACCCTCTCCCCCTACCCATTCTTTTCTTATAAGAAAATGAGAGGAATAGAATCACAATTAGGCCGCAACCTCACTCTAAACGCAGAAATACTACTACTTCACGCCTGTCTTTTGTGGGGTCGTGGTATTTCACTGGTTGAGCCGGCCTATTCGTGCAACAGATGTCGCGGAATCTTCCACTATCAATGGTATGAAAAATCTAATAACCCACTATTACGACTCATGCCGATGTTTTCTCTGAGGATCCGAGGGTTCCGTTTTCTCTGCAACTTTTGCTGTATATTAATGACCTGCTCATTCCCGGTATCTATGAGTATGCTATTAGATGAGTGGTTGTAGAGAGATATTTGACATGATGTAGATATTTACAGGACGTTCGGACAAGTCGTGGATCATGACAATAACTTAGAAGGGGCGGGGAAAAGGAAATATCCTTTTTCCTGTCTATCCACTCCTCTGTCCATCAAAGGTAAGCAACGCATCCGCAACACATTTGGTTGTTGCGCATGTCTATGGGTAGCGCTCACAGAACATCAGGTGGTCCGCTTGCTCGTTTGCCACCTTCTACCATAAAAAAAATGCAATCTGAACGAGAGGCTATAGTAGGGAGGTTCAAATCATACAGTATCACTGTAGGCAGTAACCTGCCGGGGCAATATCAATCTTGTGTTATTCGACGCCACTGAAACGCAATCGTGCTTACTAACCGCCAAAAGGAGCCAGCTCACCTTAGCGCCGGCTTTTTGGAATGTATTCCTGATCTCTGCGATTTACAGTTGTCTGCAGTTACTGGAAGTCGATTTCTCCGTGAATCTTAACTTCGGACGGTTTATCGAATGTAAGGGCGGCTCACGACGACTTTTGAAGCAACGCAGACGCATGTTTTGCGAGCGCGCGTCTGCATTGCTACTTTGGGCCGTTGGTCGCACTTGCGACGTGCGACTGTCCGGTCGTTGTATGTATTTGTAGTCTACGTTTCTATCATAATCAGCTGCGCGTTAAGTATTGGTAGCATCGTCATAGTATCATGGCGCGTCGCATCGCGTTCCGTCGCGCACCTGGGGCAACACATATTTTATAAAAGTGAAGATCAGTGTAAGAACAGTTTCGGTAAACATCTAAGATAGACAAGATGGTGTAAAGGATTATCATAATCATTACATGTTATTTATGTTGATAAGGATTAACACTTTATCCGTCCAAGTGGTTTTTCAACTACTATATTGCACATGACCATTTTAATAGAAGTTAAAATGGGTATAGTAAGCTATCCTTAAAAGAAAGGTATATGCCATCACGGACATTTTTGAAGATCGATTTAAGATATACAATCTCGTAGTAAAATATTTTGATCTACCTTGTAAGGTTTAGGCAGTGTTTTCATTGTAAGCGCACAAAAATATGTTTCGTACGACAAATCTTTGAATTGTGTATGCACGACAGAAGATGCAGTACTCCGTCCCGTTCTAACGTAAGATACTTTTGCTATATGTTAGTTCCTTACTTCTTAAACGTGACTTTAAAGTGCAATACATTCAGTTTCCGTTCATTCGTAAAATATATGACAGCTGGAATAAGAAATAAAATGAATAGGGCTATAGGGCAGTAGTGAGGAGTCAGCATGTGTCAATGAAGGCTCGTCTGGCAATACACAATGCTGTACTAGTCCCCACTTTAATGTATGGAAGTGAGAGCTGGGTTTGGAAGGAAAAGCATGCTGGTAAAGTTAATGCCGTTGAGATGCGATCCTTAAGAAGTATGTTAGGCGTGACATTGAATAATAGGATTAAAAATAGCTTTATAAGGGAAAAGTGTGGCTTAAAAATGGATGTTGTGACTAGAATTAAGAAATATTTGAATTATGGTACTTCGGCTGTTCGGGCATGTTGAAAGGATGAATGAAGGGAGAGTAACGAAACAAATTTATGTTGCCATAGTAAGTGGCAGCGTTGGCAGGGGACGTCCTAGGAGAACTTATATCGATCAGATTAGTAACATACTAAAGAAGGCCGATATAACGAGTAACCCAAGCCGACGAGCTTTGATGCGTAGATGTATGGATGTAAAAGAGAGAGAGGTGTACCAGGATGGCGCGTATGGAAATCCGCAATCTCTGCCTACCCCTCTGACTTAAGGGCGTGAGTGTATATTTATTTATTTCTTTTACTGAAATAAGCTGATACGAGATTAGCTAAGGTCTAGGTGTAACGCTGCGGGACTTGTGATTCGATATCCATTTGTAAAGTTAATCACAAATCGTTAAAATGTATACAATTAAAACATCTATCCTCTCCTCTTACCATTAAAGGTAGGCAACTAATTCGCTTGTTGCAGATGGTATGGGTAGCGGTCACTTAAAATCTGGGGAACCGCTTGCACGTCATCGACTGCAGTGCAGTGCATTTAAGGAAATTAAAATAAAAGTAGGTACGTACTTTTTGGAGTCTAATAGATATTTTAAGTTTTAGAGTCGTTTACATGCATTCGTTAGCCGGGCGGTGGGATCGATGAGTCAGGTCATGCGCGCTCCGGACTCGACCACGTGGTCCCAACAGATGGCGTTGGCCGTCACTGCGCATGCCTCATAATATTGAACGCACTCACACAAATAGATTGCCTACACACACGTGCGCTGACATAAATCATATGTTTGTTCTTAACCATACGGCTTCGAATTACCTTCACGGCGCGTAATGACGCAAGTGTTTATAAACATTAGATTTTCTATCTTAACGCATACGATTAGATTTTAATTTTGTTTGTATATCCGTCTTTACTAATACAGAAGTGGTCGAGTGAACTAAATGGCTCGCGGGACGTCAATTAAAGTCGATTTCATCTGGCCGCCGTGCGTACGATGTTTGTCGTGGCTGTGAGAAACGGCCCTTCTGAGAAACTGTTTCGTTGCCAGTCCTCATTTGATGCTATAAGTACTTGAGGCATTTTGTATGTTATGAAAATATTTTCCAAGAGATGAACACTTCAAAGATATAAATTTATTACATTTCTCGCTACCGAAACGATTTGCTAAATATAAATATATTTCAAATTATGTTATGATACTAGCTAACGTCTTGCTCTGTTTGCGTGATACTCAAAAACTTTTAATCATTCTACGTTAAAAATTTTCTCTTTTTATTATTACTGGCTTCGCTTTGGGCTTACTTTACTTATCCATGATTGTATTATGAATATCCATGATTATTTATTTAAAGATTCTACGGAATCTTTTGATTTATGATCACATTGATGACATATACTGCACAGAAAATAGGTAAATCAACATCAAGGTACAGTAGAGAAAGCTACAAATGTTGTCAACAATGTGTTTGCTGGATATTGTTCTCAAAAAGTAAAGAATTGCGTAACGCTATAAGAGAAAATCATAATAATGAGTTGATGACCAGAATTAATAAAGATAAAGATAATTGTGGGAGGTAAGTTTGGAAGTCTTGGTATACCTTCAATTGTTCACTAGTCTTGGTAGACTTTCGACCACTAAAACCAAGAGCCCCTGGTCTATGACAACAGGGATACAGGAATGTTCCGCAATGTGGTTAAAATGCTCTTATACACAACCACATATTCGCTTGCCGTACCTACATCACTCAAAATTTATGAGACCAATAAAAGCGGACCTACCCTGTTTTTCTCAGCTACCCGAAGTGAATATGCTTTTCCGCAGCAAACCGCAAACTACGGCTAGAGAGAGCGGCAATCAAGTACCCTGCATCACAAGTCGCAACCCTAAGTCGCGAAGAATGGAGTTGCTTCCCTTCTGGCTGATCGTGTTTGGCAGGCAGTATCCCTCTCTCCGACGACAAAGTCGATCGGCGGGAAAAGATATGTCAACTCTGTTAATTTAAAAACTTCCGCAGCAAGCAGTAAAAAGCTTGCCACTAGATTTTCTAATGAGTAGCATCATATTCATGGTATACACGACGATAACGCAAACCATTGCGTAACAAAATAGTGGTAACTATGAGATGAACAGGCTTCCGGTGATCCCGGCTGGTTGTGGCGGAGGGGCTTAGTACTCGTGGAGACCACCCTCGATTAACCAAGACAAACGTCCACGGTCGGAGCGTGAAGTGGATTGGTCCGGCCAGTTAAAAAACCAATTAAAAACTTTAAAATACGATACCATTTTTATATCGGAGGAATTACTTGAGATACATTTACATTTTAATAACACAGTGAACATAAGACTTCCAGTTTCAAACAAAATCCTACACTGTGACTGATTGTGTAACTTGAATTCAGTCTATGTCATTCTAGAAACTAGTATATGTTTTTTTTTTTTTTTATTGTAGTAGATGGCAAACGAGCAAGCTGTTCAACCTATACTAAGTGACCGCTACGTGATTTGCAGATTTTTATGAATAGATAAAACAAATGAAACCGGCCACGTGCGAGTCGGACTCGCGCAAGAAGGGTTGCGTACCATCTTAATATATATAAATCTCGTGTCACAATGTTTGTCCTCAATGGACTTCTAAACCACTTAACCGATTATAATAAAATTCGCACACCATGTGCAGTTCGATCTAACTTAAAAGATAGCATAGTTTTATCTCGACTTTTATAGTGCTACGGCGTGCCGTGCGAAGCCGGGGCGGTCCACTAGTTATCTATAAAAACGGCAAAAAAACCGCCGCTAGGTACCCCAACGCGTCGGCAGCAATCGCGAATTGTTGCACACCATCAAAAAGAAAAAAAGGCGCGCGGTCATGTCTTGCGTCACAATAAATAAAACCTTCTCCAAATTATTATGATGGGCAAAATGATAGGAAATCGACGCGCTGGACGTAGAAAGAAATCATGATTGCGAAACATCAGGGAGTGAACCAATATTGCCAGCGTAGACAATATATTTCGCTCGGCACAGGATGGGAATATAATCGCCGAGCTGACGGCCGACCTCCAGTAATGGAGAGGCACTTACACAGAAAGAGAGAGAATCAGAAAAGACAAAAAAGCGAAAAATAGCGCCGCTCATGACACGCATCTTGCCACACAATCATTTTTAATCTCTACATGCCCATCTATGGCTATTGGCGTAAAAGGATTCATTAATTTATTTTATTTTATATTTAACAATAAAATTAGAACGTACTGTAAGTTTGTCGAGTCACCAACAACTCGTTCCCGTCCATTCAACTTAGCAAGTTATTAATTCCCACAAACTTCAAACGTTGTACCCACCGAACGAAGTTGTACCTGTTTATTATGTTACAAAATACGTACTTACATAACCAATTCTTTAAATATTAAGTTAATTTTCACGCCCAAATTTGGTAGTGGTGGTTCTTTTAATTTAGTGAGATCTTATAAATTACAGAAAATAATGATGTCACTGAATCTTTCTCGTTACGTGATGGGCGTCATTATTTTTATTTTATAAGGCCCGTTTCACAAAGTCTGAGTAAAGTGCCGAATAACTAATTGACCAATAAATTGCGTTTCATAAACGAAGTTTATGTGTCAGTTTGTTGCTTTTTAGTTAGAAATCGCAACGTCGCATTTGACGTTTCGAGTCACGGAACATGTGAGAACATAAATAATTTTTTTTATTTAATCAGTCTCAGCATTTAAAGTGCATCGTTTATGCATTATTTTGTGTTACGTATTTATACACACTGTTAATGCATATTCTGCAAAAATAGTAATGATAAAAAAAGTCGATGTCTAAAAAAAAATTTTTTGACATCGATTTTTATTAAACGAAACGTAAGGCAAATGTCAACGAAAGAAATAATCTGTCAAATAACTATAAACACCCAATAATATCCAACTATCTGACGGATGATCCAATCTATAATTTACTTGGCACTTTATTAACCAAATTTGCTTATTTAGAGATTATTACAAGCCAACGATGACTTCATTCGTCAGACAAGATACAATTTTTAAGGACTTTACTTGGACATTGTGAAAAAGGGCCCTAAATGTGGCAGCTAAAGAAATTTAAGTGACAATCATAGACTAAGTTTATGTTCGCGTACAAGCAAATATTAATTAAGTTGTTATAAACAACATCTGTATATTGACGACGAAGTAATTTATATATGTTACCGACTGATTGCCGATATCGTCAGTTTATAATCGAACTAGACATGCCAGAAATTCTCATAACTTAAACTACTCTCAAAACGAAAAAATCGGATAATTTTCAACTTTATTAATTAATTTTGACATATTGTGGCACGGAACACCTGAAAAAATAAATATAAAAATCAAATAATATGATTTTAATTAAAAATACTTAAAAAAGGTATCATGTCGGTGTCAATAATGTATAGGGATCACCAGTTTGTAGGTAATCTTGCATATGTCTCCTATAATATCATGTAAAGAACCTAAACCTATTTTTATTATCTTCCATTCTAACTTAAACTATAACTCAATAACACAAGTAAAATATCAGTTAAATTGTCATCTGATGACTTAATTTCGCCAGTTTATAAACTATCGAGAAACGACACATCAAATTGTAAATGATTCGTTCAGTCCAAAATTTGCTTGCATTTTATAATCTATCTAATCTGATTATTAACTGACGAAGTTCACATTCGGTCGGTGACATAAATATATTCACATTCAAGTGGACACGAAATTAATTTATGCATAACTAAGTATGTGTTATGGTCAACATAACTAGCACCCGGTTGCCTACTGAATGCGAATAGCGGCACAAGTGCCAGTAAACTTTGTTGCAAAGTGTCGTAAATATCTCGATGTGCCAACTTCGCAGACTTGAAGTTTACAGAACAATAAAGACTTCACTGTTAGAACTTTTTTCATGAAGTATTTTTTGTTTATTTATTAACTTGTTATTAATTTAAAATGTTTTAAATCATGTGCAATGAAGAATATTGCTGTATTTTGGCTAAGATTACCCGATTTCTACGTTTTGTGCAACAAAATTGTCACACAAACTTACTTAATGGTTATTTTTATTCCGCTCGCGGTCGCTCATTGGTGTAGAGTATAAAAAGATTTTCAGTTCAGTCTTTAACTCAAAAAAGTGAATAAACAGTAAATTCAACTTAAACCAGCTGCCGTTGAAAAAAAAAAGTTCTACGCTGGATTAAGTTTAAAAACTAGCCCAAGTTTAAACTGATTTAGAAATGGTATTTATAATAAAAACACAATAAATTAATAAATTCAGTTTTTGTGTCAACTTTTGTTAACGGATGACTTTGATTTTAATTAACATGTATTAGAAAAAAAAACCTTAATTCGAACAGAGAGCAAAATGTTTATCATTGAAATTATCTGATAAACACAAAATAGTATGAACTAGAATTATAAATGGTCAAATGGAAATGGAAAAAGTGGTATCCAATTGCCAATTCTCTTAGAGAATGTCCCAATAGCTTTAGTTCAAGGAATGAGGTTTCAAGACGATGGCTTCCCCGCACACTACGCTCGCCAAGTCCGGGACGATCTTCATGACACATTTCCACATCGCTGCATTAGTCGATTGGGGCCAATACAATGGCCTCCACGACTCCCCTTGACTTCTTTTACTGGGGCTTGTTTGCACACAAAATGATTTAAGAATCCGTGTGTTTTCAGCAGCCCAAGAAACAGTTTGAGGCAAAAACAATATTTTATACAAAGATGTCGCTTGTGCATTAGAACCGGAGGTAGACAATTCGACCTCTTGCATTAGTTATGTTATTAATGTTTAGTTTCAGATTTGTAATACTTAATGAATTTGTCAAATATTTATTTTACAATATTCTTTATTTGGGTTTGGCATGTATCAGTTACAATCACATTAATATTAAAACAACTCAACTGGTCCCAAAATTTGGTTATTTATTATTACCGTCTATAATTTGATTTTAAACAATATTGTTTCGTCTTAAGATTATTATTCGCGTGCTATGTTTATGTATGCTATTGTCTTACTATAAATTTTATGTTTTCATGTATATTACATGTACGTTTTTGTTTCTCAGACTATTACAATGATAAAAAAATTAACTCTCTGTTCGAATTAAGCTCGTTTTGTATTACATGTTAATTAAAACCAGAGGCATCCGTTAACAAATGTATACCATTTTTAACCGACTTCAAAAAGGAGGAGGTTATAAATTCGTCTGTATGTTTTTTTTATGTTTGTTACCTCAGAACTCTGCTCTTGGTGAACCGATTTCGGTGATTCTTTTTTGTTCTACAGCTAGTGCTTGTCATGTAGTCGCATTTTTTTTTAGTCAAGATCCGACCGGTAATTTTTGAGTTATTCTTAATAATGCATAATATGACAACGTTGAATTTTACTTTCTTGGCTTACGTAGGCTAAACTATAGGACTTACATTAAAATGATGTATGAAATAATTGTAGCTCTGTAAGTAGCTAAATAAAAGTCCGTGATGACGTATATATATATCTTCTATGGTTGTCTCACAATAACCATTTTTTTTTTAGGAAACATTAATTTAAACGCACTCGATACTTACTACGCGTTTATTCGCGTTCGGTATGAATCCTTATCCATTTAAATGTGCTAGTTATAAAGAAAATTTAATGTAGATTATAATTGTTCGTTGAACTATATCATTCTGACCAATAGTTTAGGAGATATAAAAAGTTTAATCTACAAAGTAAGTAAAAACTTCGCGCAAGTGATTTCAAAAGCCGCGCAGTAGTGTTTCTAGTACTATGTACTTTTGTTTATTATCTTTCTTTGATTTAAAGTTGGTTGTTATCATGTATTCCCATATATTTTTGTTCGACAACTAGTTTATTTATTTATTTAGTCCTATTTTTTAACGTTATTAACTGGTAACAGCAAATTCAATGAACAGAGGGTTTTTATCCTATATAAACAGTCTACGTTAAAATGAATGAAAAAAGGTAAACCACCATGAAAATGGTTTTAAATAATTTTTTGAAAACAAAAAATTAAAAACTTAAATATTAATTTATAAAATTATCATTATCAAATAATAAAATTATCCTGGCCCATGTATATACATACGTACTACGTACATAAGTATCCTTATTATAGCGCTTTGGATGCGACGACGCGTAATTTCATTCAAAATTTAAAGAATTCTTTCTTTAAATTGTGAATAAAATTACGCGTGAAAGAAAGAAAAAGTTTATTCGTTATTAAAAGTTGTAAATAGTTACACATTACAAATTTAAAACTAACAAACGAATAGGACAGCGCTCAGCATAGGTTGTGGGGTCCAAAACACTGATTTTCAGCGCCGCCCTATCGGTAGCGAACGCACATATTATTCCGTACAATTGAAATGTAAGGCACAATGAGATACATAAACACAATGCAGAGACAAGACGAGCCGGCGAGGCTTCTTATCTTTTGCGCGGAACCTAAATTCCCTTGCTAAAAATAAGCCCATGTTATTATACCTTATCTTCCATCAAATTCGGTCCAAATTGCCAGTCAAACAAACATTTTTAAATTGTATTTTTGTTATAAGTAGCGTATTTACGTCTTATTAAAAAAATCATGGAAGAGATTTCCATTTGGCGCGATCCTGGCACTCCTCTCTCGCTTCTTCTACATTCATACATCTACGCATGCTCGTCGGTTATGGGTACTCCTTATATCGCCCTTTTTTAGTGAGCCACTAATCTGATCGATATAAGTTCTCCTAGGGTCTCACTTTTGCTACATAAATTTGTTTCGATATTCTCTCTTCATTCATCCTTTCAACATGCCCGAACCACCGAAGCATACCTTTCTCAATTCTAGTAACAACATCCACTTTTAAGCCATGTATTTACGTCATGTATATTCAATATGTAAATTTGATTTTGATAAAACATACACTTCAATTTTATTTATCTGCATAGTTTAGATCCACGAGAATCCCATTCGTTTCTTTTATAAATATAATAAATAAAGAACAACTGAATGTATGATTTTCAAAAGCGAATAATAAGCTGCATCAAAATGTGAAATGTAGCTAGGAAGTTAGTAAAACAATTAACACTTTAAAAACAGTTAGATCCTTGATAAATAAAACATATATTATTATTTGTGACACAACACTTTTGGCCCTTGTACAATGATTATTATACAATATATATTTTTAGGAATCATTAAACTAATATTGAAAATGTTTCATACGTCACTAATGCACACTGTAACATATTTTCTACTGTTATAAATTGTGCTTATTTTACATAATAAACAAATAAAGAATAATAAAGTTAGTTCTAAAAACAAGTATTCCACTTTAATGGCGGCAATAATCGTTTATATTCTTGAATTTTAATACAAATTATTAAATTATTCGTGCCATAGATAACAAAAACTAGTTAGTTCGGCATCCCTCCTCCGTCCTCACCACGTGATGCGCGGGCTCGTTAATTAAAAGGGCGACAAATGCTCAATCGAAACAGATGACAAGTACCAGGCGAGCATAAAACACGAGGAGCGCATCGGCTCGGTAGAGACATCTACGCGGGGTACTTGTCACTTGACGCTCCACAACAGGCAATATAGTTTTTTTTCTTTTCTTTCTTTATATTTCTTGGAGTATCGACAATATTTTAAGGATTATTATAATTTCTTCCTTCAATTAAATTAAATACATAAGAGAAATAAAATAAATAAAGACGAGATAAGTTTTAATTTCTTGTCATCGACAACAATCGGCTTAGTTTTTTTTTGTTTGTATCGGTTTAGATACGGACCTTAGCAAACATTAGTCATTTTATGAATTTGAATTCTAAGAATGCCATGAAATTGTACAGAGAGGGGATCCCGCGTGGGTGGGCGTCGTAATGTTATTCTCGATGGGAGGCGTTAATTTATTGGCGTTGGGTTATTTACTTAATATTATTTAATATGTAATGAAAGTCACTTTTAAAACTTTATATTTATTGCGGTGATATTATTTCGAAAAACAACTAACTTGTTAGCTTGACTTACGGTTAAATATTTTAATTAAAGTTTCAAGTTTTAAAACCAACTTTACTATCAACATGATTCCAATGACAGTTTTTATTGACATCACCCAATACACGTACCTAGTACGGGATTTGGCATGGTAACAAATAAATCGATTCAAACGATTACTTTTGAATAGTGAGCTTAATGAGATGATACCTGAAGGTAACGGCGACGGCAATGCACTGGCCGAAGCCGAAAATACACAAACATCTGCCGTTTTCTCAGGAGCGTGCCAAGTTCCCCTAATTTCCCGCCAAAGTACAAAGGAATCATGCTACGGTGGGAGCGAGATGACGAGATATAACATTACCGAAGTGGAAAGGAGATAGTAGCAAAACCGGAACATTGCACAAGCGGGTCTCGGTTGACGGGTCCCGAACAAAACGAACGAGTCGGGAGGCGATTAAAATGCGCCGTAACATCGGAATGAATGAAAATAATAAAAAAAGGGCTATAATTGCGTAACACGAGGCCAACGGGGACTTGGAAAGGAATAATGATCCGAACCCGATGAGTTCCGAGTCGAGCGCTCCTTACTCAATCAAAAAATGTTTGCAACGAATAGAAAAAGATTATTAATGGACGCGAGGTATATTGTTAAGCGGCTTTTAAGACGTATGACATTTCTTGCTAAATGCTATCACAAAAAGAAGTTTAAGAATACTTATGACAAAAAATAAACCTAACTAAACCTAGATAAGAATAGTCTTCTCACGCAAGCAGTTGGCTTGATATTTTTGACCGCGACTAGATAGAGAGATAGATAAATAGAGCTGTAGATAGGCAGTAACACCACAACGATCTGAATAGTTAAAAGATCTCTTGCGAACTTATTCATAGAAAATGGTGAATAAGGAAAAGAAAAATGGAAAAGGAATCAAGCTATGTGTAAAATCTTTACTATAGGAATGGAATGGGGCCATTATATTTAAAGTGTCTTTGCTTTAGCTGACACTCTCTACAGCTATTAATTGAATATTATAATATGCTCGTCCTTTTGCAAACATAAATTATGTTTGCAAAAGGACGAGCATATTCCATCGTCGCATCATGTTCCACTATTCCGTGATGCTCAAAACATTAAGGACATAACTTTAATTCTAGACAATTGTATAATGCTGTGCTTTAAGAGATTATTCACTCGTTTATGTAATAATAATATATATAATAAATCAGCCTTTTCTAGAATGTTCCCCACTGCAGGGGCACAGGCCTCCTCTCCGAGACAGGGAAGGGGCCGTAATCCACCACGCTGGCCCAGTGCGGGTTGGTGGATGTCACATGTCTTCGAATTTATTGGTTCTAAGACATGCCGGTTTCCTCACGATGTTTTCCTTCACCGTTTTTGGAGCAGTGGTGATGAAATAAATTAACACAAAGCAAGCGCCTGCCTGGGTTCGAACCCGCGACCTACAGTACGTAAGTCGGGGCCTAAGCCACTGAGCCACCACTGCTCCGCACTGAGCCACCACTGCTCGTTTATGTAGTGTTTTTTTTTATAAGAGAAGGGGGCAAACGAGCGGCGGGAACACCGTGGTGATCATGGCAACACCAGAGGAACTGCAGATGCGTTGCCGGCCTTGAAAAAGATAAGTTTATAAGATTTATTTAATAATATGACAAAAATACATTAATCAATCACTTATTATTGTTTAATATAAAACGAGCAATTCTTTCCCAAACGTGAATTTTCACAAAAGACTAAACTAATTTTAGTACAATCTTACTGAAACGTTTGGAATCCCATCTATGTGAGATCTATCCATATGTCTATGAGTAACAGTTGTGTTTTAACATTAGCTGATCCGCTTGCTTATTTACCACCCTTTCCTAAAAAATAGTATAAAAGGTAAAAAAGCACTACAACTTTTCAATCCCATTAGGATTGATATTAATATACACTTTGTACTTTGTTTGTTTGTTTTGTTATAATCCGTTAAAATTATTAAACTATTTGATGTTTAACGTTATCACTGTGGATTTAAGTTGACCGTATCATTTAAAAATACATTTTTTAGAGGCGTCATTTAATATTTTTGCAGAACCGTGTGACAATTGAAATACAATCGGGGACACCAGGCTGTTCGTTAATAGTTGGTCGCTAGATAGTAATTTAATCGTACGCTATAGCCAATAATTCGAGCCAGTGCTATAATAATTATTAAAAAAAAACATTTAAGAGTAGTAGAGTCCACAACAATAACACCTGTTGCACGAATAGGCCAGCTCGACAAGTAAAATACCACAACCTCACAGAAGACAGGCGTGAAGTAGGAGTATTTTAGACTTCTGCGTTTCGTCTCATGAGTGAGGTGCTGGAGGCCCAGTGTCAGTCGTTCCCTTCCCATCGTTTCCTAAAAGGGATAGGATAAAAAGAGAAAGAGGACTGGACGGAGGAGGGAATTAACAGGAGAAGGGAATATACTTTGTCCGGTATATCGCCTCCTCTAACCATTAAAGGTAGGCCACCTTCTTAAAGTAATTCTTAAAGTTAGCTATGTAAAGTTAGGTTAAGACGTGGTAATAGAGTAGGGGGTTGTATTAACAAATAGAGAGGGGGTGTTATAGGTAGGAGGTTATAATAGATAAAGGTAGTAATATCTCTAGGGGTAGCTAACTAGTATCAAGTACTAGTAACAGAAGAGGGGTAGTAATGAGCAGTACTAGGGGGAGGGGGGTAAATAATAGTTAGTGGGAAGTAATAGGTAAAGGTGGGTAGCTAGGTAACCACTGAGTAATAGGTGGGCGGTAGTATTTAGGAAGGTAGTAGTATGTGGAGGGATAGTAGGACGTGGGAAGTAGTAATAGAGGGTAGAAGTAGGCGCTAGAAGTATATATGTATGACCCCTAGGTCAGCGACCGTGCGCTACGCACCCTTTGCATCCCCGGTTATAAATCAGCGGTAAAACTAACAATGTCGATGTGCCGGTCCGCCCGTCAGCACGTGATAATCTATAAAGAGGTAGAGCTATGTAGGTACATACGAGGGTCAAGTCAAAAGAAATTATATACCCTATCTTCATTTTATTGATTCTGGCAAGTTATACACCATTGTAAAAAAAATAACCAGCCGGTTATTTAAACTTTGTTTTATTGCAAAATATGATTGTTGTAAACAAACAAACGTAATTTACCATACATGGCGGCCATTACACTTTTTATACTTTTATCGGAAATGTGTAATATCGTGTAATGATAAAATGAAGGAAATTATGTAATATGGATTGCTAATGTTATATGGGATGAGAAAAAGTTGTTTTTATCGATCGAGTTATATTTTATTATGATTTTAAGGACGAGTATCAAAGAGGAGGGCCACCAATCCCAGTCACTCAAGTAAATGTGTAAGCTGTGGAAAAAATTCGTCGTGCTTGAGCTTGAGCGTGAACTGGATATTGAATTAGCAGCATTGCAAACCGTCATACATGATCAACTGTCCATAAGTGTTGTTCAACATAGGTGCCGCACAAACTCAAGAAGCAGTGTGTAACCTTACCTAACCTAGTGACTCACAAATTCGTGTGGATTGATGTAAATTTATGATAAATAAATTCGACATATTAAAATGATATTTATCCAAAAATACGCACGAACTGAGAAACGCTTAAAGTTAAAATAGTCGCTTGGGTTTCTTAAATTTTCTAATTTTCCACGCAACTTTCTTAATTTTTTTCTTCCATAAGAACTTTCTCCTGACAATAACAAACATAAAAAAGAATTACCGAAATTGGTCCCGTCGTTCATGCGTGACGCCGTGCCCAAGAACAATGTGAGTTCATTATTCATATACATATATGTACATAGATTTTCATTTCTTTTCATTCTATTAAAATAAGGATGTTTTCAGTTCCACTAGCCTCCGAAATTATCTTTGGTAGGAACCGGTGCTCTTTTGCGAGGATAGGTTATGAATCAAATCTTATATAATGCCGGGTTATGATCCACAGATTGCTGACTTTGAAAACAAATCGCAATTATTACTCGGTTGTTCGTTGTGAGCCAGTTCAACGTTACTCTTGTATGTGACGTGTGTACAGAATTGAAATATGTATTTCATTTATGGTGCTTAAAAAGTAATCGGATGTTAGGTATATATAGGCGGTGAACTTCTCTCGCTTCTTCTACATCCATACATCTCCGTATACATGCTCGTCGGTTACAAGTACTCCTTATATCTCCCAGTTTTAGTTTTTAAGTCATTAATCTGATTGATATAAGTTCTCCCACACTGCCACTCACTTTTGCAACATAAATTTGTTCGTTATTCTCTCTTAATTCATCCTTTCAACATGCCCGAACTAGAAATCTTTTTCTTTGACTTTGTAGTTTGATTTTTCTTATATATAGGAATACAAATAAGGGAAATTTCGTCTCTAATTGCACGCAATCTATCATATGAATTTAACAAATAACATTTCAGAAAACAACCACCTTAATTACGAAATAACAAACGACAATTCAATATGTACTACTTCTTATCCGTGAACGATCGTACAAACATAATGGATTGTGAAGCAATGTAATAAATTACTTCATAAGCGGTGTTCAGAAACTATTAATAGTATTATTGAACAAAGACGGCGGCCGCTGTTAGAATGTATCTGTCATTCACATGAGCTTGCCCGCCGCGGTGGGTATTGCCGCTATTGTGCGGCGAGCGACACCCTCCTCGCGCTTTGCGGCCCTGGTACTCGCAACTACTAGATAGTGTAGAAATAGTTAGTCGCCATTTCGAAGGCATGTGTTTGGTGGGTGACAGAGTCACTCTGTGTCTCTTGTATATAAAATACAAACAACGACTATTTATAGAACAAGTGCGTACCATCTTTCCACCATATCACCATTTAACCTGGTAGGATTGTAGTCAAGTGCTAGTTAATTCATTATAAAAAAGACCAAAATTTGTTTTAAATTATGTAAGAGTGATTAGCATAGTTCAACTACGGATCGCCCAGTGGTCCACCATAATTCCCTTTAGTTTCTTATCTTTTACGTACATAATATATGAAGATTATATTTTATTTCATTTAGTCTACGGTTTCATTCAGTTTATAGGGATAAACACCGCTACGAACATAAATTTTGCACGGTTATGACAATATCTTGCGATTCCTACTCTTTTATAAACGTACGTATATAAAACGTTAAACACTAGTTAATATTGTTAAAGGTGTTTTTCACTACATCGCTTTCTTTAACATATAATGGCAATTTTGATGCACGTTGCAGCAAGGTTCGGTAAATTCGCTGCTTTTTTTTATTCCAGCGCTAAAATTTAAAAACTAATGTAGTATTTTAGAACGAGTGACTTAATAACAACTTATAAACTCGCATCCCTTTCGAAGTATACTAATAGTTATATTTTTTTAAGTAACAAAAAATCTAATTGCCATTAGTAGCCAAATAGTTATAGAACGATAGATATAGATATATAGATATAGAATAGATTTAACGTCAATTCGCCACTTTTTACGTATAAACTGTATATATTTTAATATGTACAAATTTTTGATAGTACGACGCGGCTAATATGCACCTCCTAGAGATGTGATATCGGAGAACCAAATACTACTAGATCTACCACATAAGTTCCTAGATAGATTAGTGAGGTACATAAATTAATCAGCAAAGGTGGGTATGGTATGGGCATGTTTTGAGGAGGGAAGAATGTCATGTGACAAGGAGAGTTTTAGATATGAATGTGGAGGGATGTATGGGTAGAGTTGGATGAATTGCGTTAAGGATGACACGAGCAAGGAAGGAGTGACTACTAAGATAGCGGCTGATAGAAATGTGTAGAAGATGGAAACTTGGTGTGCAGACCCCATTAAGTAGGATCAGGGCAGGTGAATGATGACAAGACTTACTACAGCAATATGTACTGGAAAAGCGTAACTTAGTAATTTTATATAAAATACAGTGGTCTTCTAAAGCAGAAATTCCCAAACTATGGGTCTCAACCCACCAGTGGGTCGCTAGCGAATATTGAGCTGGACGATCACTGAATGACGGCAGGACAACAGTTTTGTCGTAAGCATATTCTAATTTGTATTCTTGCTACCCCTATTTATTATTCTATTTTTAGGACAGTCAAAAGGTGGGTCCCAAGATTGGAAATTTTTGTTATATGGGTTCTAAAGGATTATGGATGACGGCCTAGTAATATTGTTAGACTTAAACCGCCAGGAACTCATCGATATTGATTCGTCAACGATATCTCGGGTGCGAGATGTATAAATTAAAGAAATAAGTTATCGAAAGATTAGAGGGACCAATATGATGTTCTGTCCATTTACATGGGAATTGTAAGGTCCGTGCCACATCAACGTAGACGCGATAATATATTTTGATTTCAGCAACTTTTAAAATCTTCATACTGATGATAATATTAATATTTACTGCCTACTACTATAAAGAAGTGGTTTGACAGGACACTTTAATTTATTATAAATAAATTGAGGGTTGAGTAGTTTCCAAATCTGACGACTTCAATTCAAATTGCCAATAAATATTAAGTGACTGTTTTATAAATATGTGCACGATAAGTTTGATTAACCAATGTACCAGGTAATAAGCCAGGTGACGGAAGGACAAAAAGTTCGTACTCAAGATGTTTCAACAGCTTTATATTTCAAAACCCAAGACAAGGTCGTGTTCACCACCACGTGAATGTTCAGCTCCTTTTTTTTCGTAACACATCATTATGTATTAATTTTTATAATAAACCTAATGAGTCGTTTATTTTTAAAAAGGGTTTATAAACAAGAGTTTTAAACTTACGGGTTGTAAAGGTAAACCTACTTTAAGAGCTTAAATTTGGGGAACTATTTAATTGTGTAATTATTCTTAGAAAATTCCAAGTTCGTTAACATCACAATATAAAAATACTTCCACTCGTCCAATATATTGTCTTTAAGTGTGTATAGCCCTAAACAGCATTCATGCTACGTCAGGGTCGACGCACGCGAGAAGGGGACGGCAATAGAGAAACTAGCGTGCGAGAGCGAGACTCGCTGTGTTGATGTGGCAGCGAATACGGTCGTAAAGTAAAACGCGGTTTTTGCTTTTCGTTCCATTGAGCTCGAAGGAAATCTGCTGGGCCCCGTGTTGTTACAGCAAAAAAAACTGTAATAAAAAGTTAATCGTACTATTAAATGTGTTAATATTGAATAATTAATTAGTATGCAACAGGCGTTTACCTCCATTGGTTGTGAAGTAGACCTTAACTGAGCGTAACAGTTTTTGTTTTATTAAAATAAAATATGAAATGCACACACGAATAGTGATAAATCTTAAGATATATTGTGTTGTGAATTAATTAAACCTAACCTTTTTCAAAATACCCCGTTGATTGTACCTGGATGTATTTTATCAACAAATTAACTGCGACATTATATGACAAAATAATTTGATCGCGTAGCCATAGACATGACAATCTCACAAAACTCTCATATCTATGGAATTAGAACAAAATTGCAAAGGTATGCTATTTACGAATTGTTAGAGGTTATATTTTTAGTTTTAGGTCTTGACAATCGAAGAATTCACGCCTATAACCCAGAGGATTTAAAAAATATTTCTTATTCTTACAGTAAAATCGACCATTTCCTAGTGGAGGTTGACGATTATCGCTGCCTGCAGTAATCTCGCGCTTATAAACTACTGACGAAGATCATAAGTCAGTGAAATTCTTCCTGTAATAAAAAGGCTACCTACGGATTTTTATTTTACTTCTCGCTTTTCCCACATCTCTGTTAACAGTTTGTCAGTTAAAGATATTAGTAATCTTAATTACCTTTCGTTACCAATAAAAAAATATGTGCTCATGCTCGTAACCCAGAGGGGTAGGCAGAGATTTTGAACTTCCAATCCGCGCGATCTAGGCACACCTCTCACGCTTCTTCCTCGGTTACGGGTAGTACTCCTTATTATAACTTTAGTATTTCACTAATCTGATCGATATAAATTCTCCTGGGACGTCCCTTGTCAACAGTCACTCAACTTTTGTGGATTTAAGATTAAAATTAGTGAAACTAGACACAATAACCTGTTGTTACCTGGAATCCCAATCCAAGAATTGAAGTAATATTCTGCTCATAGTTTTTTCGTATGTCTTACACAACAACCAACATTTCTTTTTGTTCACGTTTTTCCTAATCAAGTCGGTACACACATACTGTATTTAACTCTCTCATCCAATCAAACTGTACATGCACACGCAGCAGTTATTGTATATAGGATCCAGATCGACCGAGCAAGTTCATGACCTCACACGCTGTAAAGAAGTATTTATACCTCTTCGTTAACTGTTCTCTCTCTTTCTTTCTTTCGGCCTCTCTATTTCCTACACAGGCCTGAAACGGATCTGCCATTCTTTTGGCTTTTAAGTTGTTTTTTTCCGTAGAAAATAACCATAAGGCGAACTGCTTTCTCGCTTGCGCCATTTAATTTAAAAAAAACTCATTTAGGCTATATTTGATTGAATATGTTAAAAGATAATTAATTAACTTAAGTTTCATTACATTCAAAGGTTTTTGTCGCACTACAACAAAAACTTTGTAAAAATAAAAGTCAAGTCTTGTCAGTAAAAAAAATGTTCTAATAGAATTAAGGCGATAAAGATTTTATAGGTGGTAAAGTGTTTAGGTTCATCATTCTAGCACACTCAAACGTACAACCCTAATAAAGTCTTTTAAGCCCGCTATTTTGGAATTAATTCAGATTTAGATTTAGTTCTTAAATCCCTATCAGTCTCGGTCTTTGAATAATTCGAGTGCGTTGTGACTGTTTCCCAGGCTACCAATTAGGCTATCGCTAATGCGGGATAGCATCGCGCGCACCGCGCACGCCGCCCACGCCTCATTGTTTGTTTTGTTACTTTACGTAAATGCATAACTAACGAGCCGTGTTTGCCTTATTTGAACAAACATATCCCACTCTCTGCAATGTGCTGTAAATTATGAACGTGTCCACAATTTTTTAGAACAAATACATAATTTAGCAGTCTTGAAGTATTTTAGTAATTAAATAAACATATATTAAGGGGAGATAAGCCAAGCATGTACGCCTGTATGGGTGTAAAGGAAAAAGATAGAGGTGTGCCGCGATCGTGCCCAAGGGAAATTCGTAACTTTACTAAGGCATTTTTATGGGATACAGGACTAAGTGTTTATTTGTTATAGGCCTTAAAGATGCGCGGCTTTAGTTTCACCAACTTATAAAGTTGTTCTATTTAATCAAGATTTGTACTTCCTACAATTTAGTATTTTTCTACTACTTATTATACTAATCAGTAGGGGATGTAATTAATATGATGCGTGCAACCAGATAGGTACCGATACACTTTACTAAGATACGAAATGTCCCGTTGTTTTCTTGTCACCTCTCGGCTTCCGTGTTCCTATTATCTACGGCCTGCAACTTCGTCTGTGTTAGTTGCTGTTGTTATATATTTATTTGTTTATGGCCACTTAAACAACATGTTATAAAATATCATTTCATATTTTGTAAATAAGAGCTAGGATACTCCTAATGAAGAGGAACTAAGGATCAGTATTTAATTAGCAAATCTTTAATGCTATTTATTGAAAGAATAGGATGAAAGATTTTCTTCTTCTCCAGAGCACTTGAGTGTCATAAAAATAAATACTATTTTCGCTTCTTTTATTTAAAGTAAATAAACTTGGTTTTTACACAAGTCATTTCAACTAATGATTTAAAAGTTATGTAATCTTCGTAGTTCTGTTCTAGTTCTAAAACTGTTCCATCCAAAAGTTACGAATGAAGTTTCAAGGTTTTTGACCTTTACGCGAAGATAGTTGTCTATTCTCGTTGCGGTAAGGGAATAAATTCATTTAGTAATACTTGAGGTTATTTTATCCCATTTGCCTTTTAAAGGGCATTCATATCAATTTGTGTAGGTAGGTTAAAGTGGCCGTCTCGCGCCCCAAGGGTTGAGGGCTCGCCCCGCGGTGCTGTCGTCGGTGGAAGCAATTAGGCGAGCCCTCGCCCTCGCTAAGCCCTCCCACCTGTGTCTCATGTTACTACTCAGGGCTGCCACTACCTTGACCACACAATACAACAAAGTAGAGCGCTGATTATACGATTTAATTGGGAGACATGGGAAGGAAAACCGGGTTATAACCAGATAGTCGAACTTTATACGTTTAAGTATAAATACATCAAAAACATATTTATAACATAATTTATCTCGTATATATGAAGATTAAATAAGTTAGTGCACAAAACATGTATTTACCTATTCGAAATTTCCAATATGGCTATAAAAATAGCGGTTGAAGAAGTATCTAATTATAGTCTGTCCAAATGAGCCTTCGCGCAGAGTGAGCACTTTTAGGTTAAGCATTCGATCGGCGTTCGTATAAACGACGCTCTACTGTTTAACAAGTGAAATTACTATTTTTTTTTTAAGTCGCTCGACACAAAGGCAAAAAGGTAAAAAATATATAATCGTCGTTGTTAGTTCTTTAATTTTATCATAATTTTCGGTTAATATTTTTCAATTAAAATATTTTTTTGTAGCCAAGAACCACCTCGGTGAGCTAAAATGTTTTTGTTTGTTATCATTAACAAGTTCTTGATTCATCTGCGTCTCTAACACCACAGAGAGGTTGCGGAATGGTGAAATTAGTGTGCTTGATGTTTTCTTATCCACAATCGACTTACAAAAATATAAAATATGCCTTAGTACTAATTCAAGAAAAACAAATACTCTGTCTAATTCATACACACAATTTAGATTTCATACATCATCCATTTCAACCTTAATTTAATTCAAAAATAGTTCGACAAAACACGAGCATGTTGGCAACCCTAATAATGTTTTAGGATACAGAATTAAGATTGATTTGGGAACCTTTATTGTTTGCTGAGTCGTCTAGTGACAATGCAACTGGCACTAATTGCGTCCAGATTAGTTACATTTTTTTTTCATTATTAAGCCAATGTTTGGTTTTGGATGTGACAATAAAAATAATACCTATTTGAATAAATTTTAGCAGTACCTAGATCATATCTAAATAAAAAGTTAATTGAATTTTATTATGTATGTTTATATTTATTAAGATAACATTGTTGGAATATATTTATTTTATAGTGGTAGAGCCAGCAACAATAACATATGTTGCACGTACGGGCCGGCTCGATCGGTGAAATACCACGACCTCGCACAAGACAGATGTGAAGTAGAAGTATTCTGTGTTTCGTCTGATGAGTGAGGTGCTGGAGGCCTAACACTACTCCCCTTCCGTTTCCCATCCCTTTCTAGTAAGGAAAGGATGGGAAAGGGAAGAGGATGGAGGCGAAGGGAATGTAGAAGAAAGCGAAATATCATTTTTTCTGTCTATTCCCTCCCTCTGTCCATTAAAGGTAGCCACTGCAACTCACTACCTTGATGCAGATGTTAGGGGTAGCGGTCAATTGATAGCGGGCGAACTTCTACTATTAAAAAAATGACAGTCATGGATATTATCACAGGTTGTATGCGTAGAATTAGTATGATAACTATCTTCTTTTAAGCCAACAATCATCCACTGCTGAACGCAGGCCCCCCAATGATCGCCACAAAGATCAGTCCCTTATCCAGACAAGGCAAGATGGCAAGATCATCATCTTGTGGGAAGCGTACGTATGCTGCGTCGAACTGTACGTGGCCTCCATTCTAGGACTTTCGTCGCCATGATGGGTATAATGCTTACATATTATCAAAATTATTAACATACGTGTATCAAAACATTTTAATAAGTGAAAATAAACTGCAATTACCTTAATTTACAGATTTATTTCAATCCTAACTTTTTCTTGCAATCGTTTCTTTAGTTTGAGTTAAAAAAATATCGCCATGCAATTTAGCAATAATATTTGAAATTGTCAACCCATATGGTGTCTCATAAACACCAAATTCACCTCGTTTATTAACCTCCAAATGACAACAATTTACCCCAATAATAACATAGGGGTAGAATCGATAACCGAGGGTGGGGCACCGTTTGACACTGATTGGTTTCGCCACAAGCAGTTGTTGTGTACTTGAAAACCGGAAATAATTTCATTCGACACTATAGAGAATGTCCGACGATCGATGAATTGAAATCAAACAATATAAGATTTACATCATTATTTCTGTATTTTGTTTACACCAAAGCAGGGAAACGTAGCGTAAGTTTACACATTGCAGATTAAATATATACAAAAATGTCCTACGTACTGCACGCTTATACCATAGAAACTTTATTTTTCATCACTCGTGCTTTAATTTTAAAGCACGAGTGATGAAAAATAAAGCTTTGTTGCAAAATCTAGAATAGAATACTCTTACTTCGATTTCAGATTTTTTTTGCGAAACTTACAGGTGGGTAGGGATTTCTTTTGCGCGGGTATGTATGTATGTATATATATGTACATACGTTCGTTCCATTGTGCAATTCTGCCTTAAAAATAAATATAAAATATAAAATAAAGGATGCAAATGCAATCGACATAAGGGAAATTTTACTGCATATCTCCATAGACAATCACTCCGGTCCCTTGACTCGACCGATTTACGTAATCAGACATCTCGATTCTCTTCCGGCGGGTTCTCACTTTCTTCCTGGGAGACCTGGAGGACCGCCTTCTGGATCAACTGCATTAGCTTACTGCGTGCCTCTTGTGAACTCAGCTGTCGCAATTGTGAGGCTACGAAGTCGCCGAATACCTGTACATCAAGATCTGGTCAGTATAATCGACGAGATTTGCAGTATGTGAGTCCACTTAGCAACTCTGAAGAAACCATCCCAAGTACGAACTCCGAAGTCTCTTACACACTGGATATGTGTCTCTCGTCTGCGTTTTGTATTGACTAATGTGAATGTAAGCTTAACTTCACTATTTACTTATATAATGGCTGGCTTTATTTATTATTTTAACGCTTTACATTGAGAAAGGGAGAGCCAAAGAGAACTCTCTGGTTGTTGTAAATATTTAGCTAATTTAATATTAAGTAAACAAAGGTTGTTCATTTACATCCCCTTAAAAATAATCCGTATACAAAAAGAGATATAACCTGGCATTCATCCGGCCGCGGCTCCTGACTGACGAGGATCACGGGCTCCTCGTTCCAGATCTTGGGAGGCAGCGGCATCGGCGACGACGAGCCCGCGTTCCTCACCATGAGTAAGCGAGGACTCTGGCTCAGACGGCCGACCCTTCCGAATGCCACTTCCTCCTCGGCTTGAAATTCTGCTAGCTGTGTGACAAATAAAAATTTCAATCATAACTGTAGAATATCGCAACTCTCACGTCCTTTATGAACATAATATACCGACTGAAATTCTCACTTTTTAATTAGGTTGTTAAATTCAACTGTGCGAGTGAGAAGCACACACATTGATAGTTTAAAAAAACATGTTAGAAATTTGGTATTGACCAGAAATTAAATCCATAATCTGCGTACAAACTCTAAGCACAATGGACAGCCAAGGCTGTAAGGTTGTCTTGTTATTTTAATTAGAGGTATAAATATGCACATTTACGCGGTGTATGTGCGTGTTAACACAGTTGCCACTTAATCATTGGCGCTAAATTATTAGTCAGCAATGCAATACGCACGGCCGACTATAAAACTTTACTACCGCTACTCGCTGCATTAGCGTCATCACGTGTCCCAAGTATGATAGGTAGTGTTAGACACAGAGAAAAGGAAAAAAAAAATATTCAACATCACATTTCAGTAATACCCCATTGCAGTGGACGTTTTAAATTGACGATGATTCTATTCGAGTCTTTATGCTTTATTAGAAAGTTGATAAACATCAAACACAATTAATTTAAAGATTTTTTTTTTTATTACAAGGTCTATTGGCTGATAACAGTATATCGGTAATTCATTTATTTCAAAGAAAATTTTTGGTTAAAATCTCAGGTACCTTATACGTTCTGTAAAAATATTAATACTTTCGTGAGACATTATATTAAGAAACACAAACACAAAAACAAACTTAATTTAATTAATTATTTAGTTATATCTACACAATATATTGCAATATTCATATGGTCCGTGTGACAATGTTAGCGATTATACTATCACTTTTCCCTTTTCCATTTAAAATAAATTACGAGATCATGCAACACGGGCAATATAAAGTTGAAAGTAAAAAAATTATATCAAATAGCGTACCGCAAGGTTGACCCCCTTTAGGGGTGAGACGAGGGGTACGTCGAGGGGGTCGGGGGGCGTTCGCAGTAAGAACGTCAACGCGTCGAAGTATTCCCAGCCGCTAAGC
>JWHW01006741.1:38416-50573 GCA_000931545.1 Papilio glaucus
TATTGAATGATAAATATTAAGTGTAGAGTTAATAACCATATCGCCAGTATTATATCACAAATATGGTCGATATAATATTACCTAGAGGCGGCCTCTATTGACATTCGCACACATATTTGCATTTTTACACCCTATGTCCTATCCGTATTTATTTTTTAAGAATACATATTAACGAGCTATGAGGTGAATTTAACGAGGCTGCAGGCGTTCTCGTATTGCTGGCCCCATCAAAGAAACAGGCAGGAGTGCCTGATAACGACGGTATCACCATGGTGTGCCTGTTACGCGGCGAGCGACTAAATAGGCATAAGGAACGAAGGTAATAACTTGTAGCAAGTTAAGAAATGTATGTACAAAGTAGAATAAATAACATACCGCGCTCTTTGGTGGTGTTTAGTGTGTTTTGTATGAGCCGAGGGTCGTTGAGGCGTTGATTATAGTGACTTGCTCTTTGTTTTCAAGACAGGAATTCCGTCGCTCAATAAATAGAGTTATCGTTAATGATAGCTGTCTAGACAGCTGTATGGCTGGAGAAAATGTACCTCCTCAAAAAAAATGTAATAGAGAACGCCCACCGACTTCGGTTAAAGAACTTCTCCGAATCACTATAAGGATATAATACCTCAAAAATTTCAATTAGCCTTTATGGGCCCTATTGAAAGATTTCATTCTTGGTTTAGCAGAATGGAGAGCTGCTCAATCCTATACCTCCTTCATCTTCTAAATCGTTTTCAGGTGGGTCGTATTAATAAGTAATGTAAAAATAGTGAATTTTACATTCACAATATTTATAACGGAGCGTACGCAGATCACCGAATTACGACGAACGAGTACGTGTACGTGGTTCGGTGATTTCCGTACGGCGTATTTTGGTATGATTTACCTACGTACCTAAATTCCAGATGATAGGATTTAATTAATTTCTTATAAACGATATTTACTGAAATATCTAATAACTTGAGCAAAAATAACAAGTGAGTCTAGAAGATTTAGGTTTTCTACCGTCGCCACTTATCAGACCCACTTAATAATATGTATTTTAATTTATGCAATATAACCCTGTATTTATGCATAATGTACAGATTACAATTCAGTTTTATTTAAATTGATAAACTAGAAAAGCAATTCTAAGCGCACTCGCGTAAGATTGCTTTTCATATACTTACTTTGTGGAGTGATATAAAATTATTTTGAAATCACGGCAACAGATGTCGTTAGTTGTCACTTAACGATACTGGTTTGCTCGGATGGCATGCTGGGTGAAGAAGCTTAGATAGTGTAATAAATACGACATACAGAGTAGATATGGCTAACGGCTATAGTCTAGTGTTTAGTAACTTAATTTCTACCGGGCTGAGCTACAATGCAAAATCTCATACGACTAAATTTGTAATTAAAACGAGTCGTGTCCAACTAGTCAACTATTGTTATAAAATATTAATGGTCTGGAATGATGTTTGTGAAGCATATTTTGGGTTACATCTTTTTTTTACTTTTATTAAGGAATAATAGTTAGTACGTTAAAAAGAGTGTATCTGTTAGTTGTCATATCGGTGAAAGTAGTAAAACTGCGGTATAATTTAAATTCGAACGGCATACCCGACGTCTCTGTTACCGCGGGAACTCGGCCAAGTCCCGCCACAAAAAGCGCAAGCAATCTCTGAATATATTTTAATAGCGGCGCGGTGACGGCACAAAGGCGGTTATTTATCGCACGCCCTCTCTCGCTGCCGCAACACGCCGAGTTTCTCCACCAACACACATCGCCCCTCTAACAACAAATATTAACTATAAATCAAACACAGTACAGTTCTAATTCACACGACGTTAACCCAACGAATACGACGTTCGAAAGCCAAACATGCGATCCAAGTAATCATTCGATGCCTGTTTCCAGCCGGTCTTACCGGTGCCACAACAATAAACAAAAATAAACTCTATTTCCAAGCTGATAAGATGGAAAGTTTGATTTATCGTGAACCAAGAAAAGATGTTTAAATAGAGCATGAAAGTCCGATAATGAATTGGCAACGGCCGTGGAACAAGTTCGTGGTTATTCGTTCAATTCGAGTGTGTACAGGGTGTGTCAAAGCTGACATGCCATTTCGCTGATTTCCTACTTAAAAATAACGTTATTTGGTTTCCTTTATTAATGATCTATGTAATTTGGAAACTAAACACACATCCTATCTACGCATATCATATCATTTGAGTTATCTGGTTTGAGCTATGTTTGAGATGCCGTAATAGACTAACAACCACATTTGAGACTTCAGGTGCGGATAGAGTAATCTATCTCTGTCATTTGCATTATTGTCAAATCAAAATGAGTCCGTATCTGTGTTAATATCGATATACCACCGATTTTGTCTAATTTTAGAGTTTAAGAATACAAGTCGAAAGTCCAGGCAATGAATTTCTACTATACAATAAAAGTATTATCGTCAACATAAGATGTAGTTAAATTGTTTAATTGATATTACTTTGGAACATAGTACACGCAATAAAAAATCGTTTAATATTAAAGAACCTCCTATATATATTAAGATGGCCAATTTAAGGTAATAGTTCCCTCCCTAATAATATTACCTCGTTACCGTTTTAATTTCTCCGTTTAAGACCAATGCTAATGTGAGTTATAATCTATATTTTGAGATGTATTTGTTTTTTTGGTCATTTTTGTTATTCAATTATTATTATTTATTTTACTATATTTTTTAATAAACTCCGTTGGACAACCTGTATTTATAGATACAAATTATGTACACTTTGTTCAACCAGATCGTATCGTTAAGGCGATTTAATTGCGAGATGAATAAAAGGACTCCTTATTATTTCGCTTTGTTCCTGGTGAACAGGGTATAATAGTGTATTATAAATATTTGGAAGTTACGACAACCAACTAATTCTCTTGTTTAGTTATTAAGGAAACGTCACTATGACCTTTGACTTTGAATCTTTAAAAAACAATTTTCTAGTAATTATTAATTATCTACTTCCGTAGATAGCATTGGAGGATCGAGGGTGAGGGGCTTGAGCCCCTCCTAAAATCTCGAAATGATCATTAAATAAAACAAACGAATACATCATCACTTGGGACAGACAGATTTTACTCCTTTCTTTTCCTATTAAGGAAGACAAAAGTATAAGTACACCGCTACATATTATAATATACCTTGACAAAGTTATCGTAACCAATTTCTCTTCACCAATAAGTTTGTTGTGGTTACTTTGTCCGTTTATTGTTTACTAATCGTAGGTGACGGATAAACATGACGTCATCGCTGATTACCCTGACCGCGGTGTGCGTTTGCTGCATGAGTGCGGCCACCCACAGGCTCTGATTTGTCACTCAAACTCCCTTTGTGCGTCACTCTGTTCCGGCAGTTTTATTACTGAGTCACAAGCACATTCGTTTACAGGGTATTTGTTACCATTATAATATGTTTTAGAGGAACGAAGCACTTTTTAAGCTGTCTGATGAAAGCATGCCATAGATGGGCACATCGATGCCAATCGAAACAAGAGTTACAGTAGAATTACAGTAAAATATTACTGTGAATCAGTGAAAGAAACGATACGTGTCAGGATGAAAAGATGTCATCTATTGATGTGACGGGTATCGCGGGGATGAGTGTGTTTATTTTCGTTTAGATAAAATCAGATTTTAGGTAAATGAGACATGTTAAGTGAAGTGAGTGAGACGAAGACACCATCGATATTTCTTTAGAACAAACAGTGGCCAAAAGCTACTAATTTATTTAGAGATTGTTAACTTCGTCAGTTTTTTTTATTACACTTGACGGATTATAAAGGTTGTGAACTGAACTAATCATTCACAACTTGTCGTATCATGTCTGTCTGTCAACAAACATATTTTGTTCTACAGCTTTTTAGGATATTATTTTTATATATGTTCAACTAACTACATATATCATATCCCTGGTCGCATGTTCTCACGGCCATAGCTTCGGAACATAGGCGGGATTGTGTTACTTGCTTTGGTTAGTGTCGTATTAAATATTCTATGCTGCATGCCTTTAAAACAAGTAATAAGCCTTTTCGTCCATCATACATTTGTCGCAAAATTTATGTAAAACGATATACATCACATTAATATCAAGCAATACACATGAGATGTAACGTGATTGTTTTCTATGCGAGAATCAGGTAAATTAACATACATAGCTACTAAATGAGGTGGAAGCAATCGGAATATGAAAGAAAGAAAGAAAGAAAACAACAACTTTCTTTCTTTCTTTCTTTCAAATGAGGTGGAAGCAATCGGAATATCTACTTTACGTTACGCCGCAGGCCCTAGTTCTATTTCTAAACAACGTAAAAGGTCTGCCTCTAGACACAGTAACATTCGATGAGCAATATCGCTAGTAGAAAACTCAAAATTGTATGGAACTAACATAAGCTTTAGAATTTTCACGTGGTCCATAGCTAAAGCTAGACAATGTACATATTCTATTTCATCGACAATTCAACGAACGTCAATCCATACAAAAGCGTTGATGATGTAATGTATAATAATTATACACTAAATCAATTTTGACTAGCGATTGTATATCGATAGCGAAGTTCGTTATGGAATCGCTTCGGAACAAATATACTTTGTATAGGATAGGGCATCTGATCGCTTAGCGGAATATAGCGGTCGTCTGACTTCCTGTCTTATTTGAAACTTTACAAAAGATATTAGATATTTCATTACATTGCGCAACTACAATTCCCATTAGCTCCGAATATAACTTCGACAATCAGATCACAAGACGAGAGATGCTAGAGCTACAAAACTTTTTAAACTCAAATAAAACGATAAAAAGTTAGTATTAGTCCGCGACCCGGCGCTGCACTGACACAGAGAGACGGGAGTTGCTCGCTCCAATTAAAATCCCGAATGTTCGTTTAAATTTCCTGAAAAAAAGAGCATTGGTACCGAACAAGCGCGCCATTACCTTTCTTTTATTCGTACTCTTTTAATGTGTGTTAGTGTGCGATGGACTTTAACTGCGTGTATGTTGTTTAGTTTTACGTTTAATGCAAACTAAATCTCATTTATTAAAAAAAATAATACACAATTAAATGTGCAGGTATGTTAATTTATAGTTTACTAATCATTTCTAATTTTTATGTATAGTAATTATAATGAAATATTACCTTTAGTTCTTGATTAGTAGTAGTAAGAACTGAATACTATTTTTTGTATGATAAAAACAGCGATCTGTTTTTCTGTTAAATCACTGTTATTTATCGTCTCTATATACAAAAGAAAAAACTGACTGACTAAATGATGAAACACGCACAGCCCGAACAACTGGGCACCAAAGATTTATATAATTCCGTAGGCGAGCACTAAAAAATATTTTTCTAAATTCATCTCAGAGGTCTGAAGTAGGGGATGAAAGTTAGGGGAGAATAGAAACTACCCGTGCGAAGCCGAGGCAGGTCGCTAATTATGTATAAATGAAGCTAACCCGTCTTAGTTCTATTATTTGCTTGATGAGTTTGAGATGACAGGGGCGTTTCCTTTATTGAAAACACTGTTATAATATCTTTAATCTTCCTCTTGAATCACACTATATATTTATGATAATCGCATTCAAATCCGTTGCGTAGTTTGAAAGATCTAAGGGTATAGACAGCGGAAGCGACTTTGTTTTATACAATGTAAAAATTGAATAAACAACATTTTAAACAAAAACAAAACCGACTTCAAAAAACTATAATCAAAAACAACAAATGCACTAAAAAGTATAAAATAATTTTACGCAGTTAAATATATATAGTAGTACTAGCGAAACGCCCCGGCTTTGCACGGGTAGCACTAAACAAAAAGAAAATCGACTTAAAACTATCCTATCTTTTAAGTTGGACGATATTCCACATTGTGACCAAATTTTATTATAATCGGTTAAGTGGTTTAGAAGTCCATTGAGGACAAACATTGTGACACGAGATTTATATATATATATAGTAGTATAAAGCTCTTTCGTAAAATAGTTTCCTTAAGACATCCTCGTATATTGGTATTTCCTTGGCTGACGTCGACTCCAAAAATAAATATGATTAAGAATTGATTCTTATGTTTAATTGCGTAAAATTATTTTATACCTTTAAGTGCATTTGTTGTTTTTGAATACAGTTTTTTTGAAGTCGGTTTTGTTTTTGGTTAAAAGTTTTTTTTTTCTCGATTTTTAGTGAATCTAATTTACATGGGAATACATGATAACAACCATCTTTCAATCAAAGAAAGATAATAAACAAAAGTACATAGTAATAAACACATCGCTAAGCCCGGCCGTCTACTGCGCGGCTTATGAAATCACTTGCGCGAAGTTTTTACTTACTTTGTAGTTTAAACTTTTGATATCCTCTAAACTATTGGTCAGAATGATTTAGTTGTTATATTATGCATTATTAAGAATAACCCAAAAACTACCAGTCGGATCTTTACTAAAAAAAAAATAGGACCAATCGACAAGTACTAGCTGTCGAACAAAGAAAGAATCATTGAAATCGGTTCACCAGGAGCAGAGTTCTGAGGTGACAAACATAAAAAGAACATAAAGTCGAATTGATACCCTCCTCCTTTTTGAAGTCGGTTAAAAAGTACATAGTAATAATAAACACATCGCTAAGCCCGGCCGCAAATTAATGTTTCCTAAGAAAAAAATGGTTATTATGAGACAACCATAGAAGATAGATATATATCATCACGGACTTTTATTTAGCTTATGTAAAGAGTAATTATTTCATACATCATTTTAATGTAAGTCCTATAGTTTAGCCTACGTAAGCCAAGAAATTAAAACTCAACTTTGTCATATTACAAATTATTAAGAATAACTCAAAAACTACCGTCGGATCTTGACTTACAGACGAATTGACAACCTCCTCTTTACCTTTAGTATTTTACTAATCTGATCGATATAAATTCTCATTGGACGTCCCCTACCAACACTGCCACTCACTTTTGCAACATAAATTTGTTTCGTTATTCTCTCTTCATTCATCCTTTCAACATGCCCGAACCTCCTCCTTTTTGAAGTCGGTTAATAAAAGGGGTCGATACGGTACGGTATCCGATCATATAAGATTGTATAAAATAAATAATAAATAGGTAAAAATGCTCTTTTGTACACTTTGACACATTGAGTTTTAATAGAGCCTTGACTCCCAAACTAGGTTGCCCTGTATTTCAGAAGCAATCATCAATCATGTTAAGTTTACACTTTTTGTCAATAAACATAATGAAATAACTAATGAAAATTTAAAATTCCTCTAGGGCGTCCCCTACCAACACTGCCAATTACTTTTGCTACATAAATTTGCATCGCTATTCTCTCATCATTCATCCTTTCAACATGCCCGAACCACCGATATAAGGAGCACCCATAACCGACGAGCACGTATGCGTAGATGTATGAATGTAGAAGAAGCGAGGTAGGTGTGCCAGGATCGCGCCAAATGGAAATCCATGATCTCTGCCTGCCCCTCTGGGTTACAGGCTTGAACGCATATTTATTTATTTATTTATAATGGAAATTAATTAACAAAAACGAAGCAATGACAAAAGAAAAGTGTGTATTTGTGTGTGTGTAAAATAGAATGACTGAAACTTAAAATGTGGATGTTTCTCCTGCCGCCCACCCCTAGTTGGATAATTACACGTTGGTAAAAAAGTAAATATTGGTAAAGATATTACGCAAGTAAATATTAACCAACAAGCATTACACGTTGTACTGTTTTCATGTTTGTCTATTTTATATTTATGAATTCAAAGAGAAAAAAAACAAATCTTTTCACCCTTCAAAACCTCGACCGCAAAGTAAGCAGCCAGTCGAATTTACGAGGTGAGAACATAATTTATTCAGCACAAAGAAAAGTCGGGGGCGAGTGAAGCCGGCGTGAAATTGAAACAGAGATTCACGTTAAAAATAAATATAAGCTTTTATCACGTGTCGACTCCGCGGGGCTTTGCGAACTTTACTGAAAGAGAGCAAACAGTACCTGTGATGTATGTTTGTGGCACCTTTTACTTTCTTAATTATTTTACCAAGTGTAAAGTTGAACAAGGATTCATTTTAAATAAATAAATAAACCAAATAATATAAATAAATAAAAGTGATCGCATTCACGCCCTAACCCAGAGGGGTAGGCAGAGATCATGGATTTCCATTTGGCGCGATCCTGGCACACCTCTCTCGCTTCTTCTACATTCATACATCTACGCATACATGCTCGTCAGTTATGGGCGCTCCTTATAAGGTGGTATACCACCCTTTTTAGTATTTTACTAATCTGATCGATATAAATTCTCATTGGACGTCCCCTACCAACACTGCCACTCACTTTTGCAACATAAATTTGTTTCGTTATTCTCTCTTCATTCATCCTTTCAACATGCCCGAACCATCGAAGCGTATATAATATTTCTCAATTCTAATCTCAACATCCATTTTTAAGCCACTATTTTCCCTTATAATTTTAATTACATTATTTTTTAAAATTAATTTTGATCATAACATTTAAATTATAATATATTAAATGATTAATTTTCATACGCAAAATACATTGACAAACGTAAATAAACATTTTGTAAAGGTTTAAATGTAAAAATTATCAATATTTCCAATCTAATATTAAAAAAGTAAAATAAAAACAATAGACAGAATGTTTTTGTTTTACTAAATCTTTGCTATGACGCCTATTTTTGTTCTCAGCAATATTGTTAGCATGTCATGTTCTTGTTTGAAGGGTCGTAAGTTTTCTGTTGGTAGGAGAGAGTTTTGACTTATTGTCCTATATCCTGACATCAAGATAACCTCGTCCTTTTTTCAACACACATGTTAATCAGCTAGTTTTGTGGATGAAACAATAGCAGTATCAAATGTTCAATAATAAAATTGAATAAAATCGAACAATGGAACAAATAAAACGGAGAAAGGAACTTTTAAAAACAATTGACAAGATTTTTGGGCTAATGATTTATCAATATTTCCATTTTGTTTTAGCGTTCCGTATGCGAATGAGAAAGCGCATAAATAGCTACGAAGGGTCGCTGTTGACCCTTTGCATTGTAAATCTCTTGAGATTGTCAAAAACATAGCAGCGTTTATAAAGCTTCATTGTATACTAACGAAAACTATCTTTATGTTTATGGTGCGATGAATGAAAGTAGATTGGCAACGAAGCAATAAACTACGCGAATCAGTAAGCGTAGGTAGCTATTTGTGTATATGAATTGATTGCTTTTGCTGTGCTTACAATGGGGGCGATAATGTGCCGCTTCATTCAACCTCGCCGATATTCCAAGTGTCGGTAGATAAAATTAAGTGTGCCGATACTCATAGATATCTTTACACAAACAGAGCGCACTCACATGAACTAAAATATTTACTAAATAATATTTGCCGATAACCGAATGTTTAGCTCTCTTTGGGAATTTTATGAATGGGATTTTAATGCCGTGCCATGAAGGGGTGATGACTTCAGTGCTCTAGAACTCAGTGCTCATTGATAACATCCAATGAGCATTTATCTAAAAATCTAATGGGTTTCGTGCAAGATTTTGCAGCCTTTTGGTGTTTAGCTAGTAGCTATAATGTAGTCCATTAGCTCAACTCCTGCTATATGGTAGCGGTTGCCATATATTGTCGAGTGAGACGCTTGCTCCTGTCCGGCCTTTTACTTTACACACAGAAAATAAATTTTACCTAACGCGTCGGCCATTGTGCGCCGCCATCCCCTATCTTGTTGCGAACATCGCTAAGTGTCGGATTACAAAGTCGTTTGTATCGTAATAACATCCTATTTATATCCCGGGACATTTATTTATTATACTTTATGAATAATCATCCTCGCTTAGTTATGTAATCTAATAAAATATTTAATATAGTTTGGTTTATTGCTTATGTGTTTTAGTAAGATTACTAGTAAGTTCTTAGTAAGATTTTATTTTTAAATGAGTGAATATCATATTTTCTCATTTAAAAACAGTGAAGGTATTAATTTTTAATATAAGAGCTTTAAAGGTTCTATAGAAACGTTCCCAAAATATATAATGCTTTATTATATTAAACAGTGTACCTTACATTCTGTTCTGGTATATCCCTGAAGTTTTCTGAGGCAATATGTCTTGTCAACAAAGATTTATATCCGAATGTTCTACACCATGCTCTGAACGACTAAGGGTATCTTATGTCACGGAGAAAAGCTAAAAAGAATAGACATCGAGATATATGCGATGTTCCCAAAGATAATGAACCTGCACTGAATCAAGTTCAGTGGAAATTGGGTAAAAGTTAGTCTCGGGAGAGTCATCAATCCAAACCTCGCTTGGTTAGAGGACAGCGAAGCATTGCGAATTGTACGAAAATTACCCTCCTATGTTATTCAGTTCCGTTCAGGAAGGAAAGGTAATAAGGGAAGAAAGGATAAAAAAGGAAAAATGGCTATGAATAAGATTTGTTCGATTTTACACATATATATGTCAAAGGTATAATGCCTCTGCACGCTTGTATGTGACTGCACTCCTAAACTGCTGGACCCATTTAAATGAAATATTTAGTTTGTTTTAATAAAGTTTTTGTATGGAATAGATTTATAAGATAACCCGGTAGGTAGTGCTGCAATCGGTTTCCTACTTCTTAGTAGTCTTAAATTTTTGGAAATGCTTTCTTGGTAGTCATAAATTTTTGAAATACATGTTTTTTTTTTACTTTTTAACCAGGATTTTTATTCTTTTATATTTGATGCATATCGGAACATGTAAACACAAAATTTAAAGCTGTAGAAACTTTAAAATTTGTGGTTACATGAACGCTAATCTACACGATGTAGTTTTTGTTCCTCACAACTTATGACAACATGATAATCATTCTTTTTATGGTAGAAGATGGAAAACGTGCTAGCGGTTCATCTGATGTTAAGTGACCGCTGGCTTAGGCATCCATAATAAACAGATGCGTTGCCTACATTGAAAAAGGAGGGAATAGATGGGAAGAAGGTTTTTTTATGGAACATGGTGGCAAACGAGCAAGCAGGTCACCATGTTAGGTGACTATTGCCCATAGGCATCTGTAACCATCTAGTAAGATGCAGATGCGTTGCTTACCTTAACGTCACAGAGGAAGAGATAAACAGGAAAAAAGAGGTCCGTCCGTTCCACAGCGAGCAGTATTCCATGTGGGGCCGAACTTGCGCCTTGTACAATTGAAGGCGGTGGCCCGGCTGGAAATACTGCTTCGCTCTACTGACACCACCCAGCTTTTTAGAGGTCAATTTGGCCTTGCCTTCCAAGTGACCGCGAAACTGATTGTCACTCGATATGTCAACGCCGAGAATACCAATACTGGCTGTGGCAACCAGGGGAGTGCCCTCAAAACGAAGATCCACGACGAGGAATTAACTTATGGGGATAAAACTGCCTTTTGCTCACTTCAGATGTCGCTACTATTGGATGTACTCAACTATCTGTCAAACTTCATACAAACTATTAACACCGAAACACTTTATTCCTTATTTTCTTATGATACCAAGCTGTGTATTTATTAATTGTAAAAATGTAGGAATTTGACGTACCTATACGTTTTAGGTTCAAATTAGAACGCTAAGCAGCCAACTCACAACTCGTCATTGTTTGAGCCGTATTTTGGCCAAATTAACACTAACCTCTTGCTTCCGTCTTTAGATTCTACTCCGCTGGGCTTGGCTGATCTTTGAATGTGTACTAAACCTACATAAATCAATAAAGTTTTTACTGTAAGAACTTACCCATTACAAGCAAACATACCTAATTTATTTTTATATTATTAAGCGTAATATAATTGTTGAGATAAGGACTTGATTAGTTAAATGATAGAGTTAAAATTAGAGTGAGACAAAGATGTGACATAAAAATGAATGTTGTGACTAAAATTTAACTGTAGTGATTCGAGTACATTTATAGGTCGTTTGAAGAGAGAATAACTAGACAAATTTATATTGCAAAAGTGAGTGGCAGTGTTGGTAGGGGACGTCCCAGGAGAACTTTATCGTTCAGAGTACCCGTAACGTAACGTATGCGTAGATGTATGGATGTAGAAGAAGCGAGAGAGGTGTGCCAGGATCGTGCCTAAATGGAATCCGTAATTGCTGCCTATCTCAC
>JWHW01006741.1:51903-67596 GCA_000931545.1 Papilio glaucus
TTTTCCCCGCCATGCAATTTTACTAAAACAAATTGATATTACTTACTTGATAGTAATCTATCTATATTACTCTATTTTTCTGAGATTAGCGCGCACAAACTCACAGATAAACAGACAATAATTCTAATAATCATTGTTTTGGGTTTTATTGCGTTTATGAATGCCCCCAATAATAGTTTTTCTCAAATATCTTCCATGTACAGACAACGATCAGTTACATTTTATTACATGTATAGATTTGATTAGTGATAGTATGGAGGTACGTGAATATGTTAATTTCTATTGACCTAGAAATACGTTAATTTTTTGTCCTCGAAAATAATACCAGAGTCATGAATACAAGCATCGGATACTGTTATAGGTCAGTTTGTGAACGTTTTTTTTTAAACATGATTCGATTTATTTAAAAATAGAATGTGTGAGCGCAGCGATCTCATCAGTAGTCAGCGCGCGAGCTCGGTGCAAACCTTCAGGAGAACAATAACTAGTTGTTTGGCCGCTGTCGAAACACGAGGTCGTGCGAAGGTGAGCCGATTGCTAACACAACGCTCACGAACGCACGCACTCACAGCACTCTTATTTACATCACCAATCCATGAAGAACTCTTTAAATACCTCAGGCTACACCTATAGTCTCATGTTTGTATGATCCGGCGGGAGGTGCGGCAGTTCTTTCTGAGCTGGACGTGTTCATATGTGTGCAACTGTGTCGACACATCGACTCAGAATGGAGGGGCATACAATGACGTTCCACACGCAAAAGTAAGACACGCTGTCGAAAATTTGTATACCGTCAGAATGTAAATGGTTTTAAATTATCGTAAATTTATCTTCGAATATATATTTGTTAACCTAAATTTATAGCTGCTTTTTATTTCTTGTAGATTTTACTTTCCAATATTGTTTGCGGCAAAGAGGTAATCGTAAAACATATATTTTTGGAAATATACGTAGATTACAGAGAGTGTAAATGTGGGGTAAGTAGTTGGTCGAAGAAGATGTTGGGACCCTTTTTTGATATCTGCAATTGACTTATTTTATACTGTAGAAAAAGCACTCCATTTTATCACTCGGCAAATACTACTTATTCAATATTCAAGATTGTATGAATATGTCGGCAATGGTTTGGGGGTAATCCTCACTCCCCGCAACTCTACTAAGTCACTATTCAAGACTCGAACGTAAAAACGAACATTTTGTACGAGAATTTTGGTACCTAACTTATGTAGTTTTTTTGGCGCGTGGGACTTACTTCCTTAAACAGTGAAAACTGTAGCAATATCTGTATCTTGTTGTTACATCGCAAATCGTATATTGACAGGCCATCTTTAGTTAACAATAAAACGGTATTTGATAAGTAAAATTAAGACATTACGTGTAGCTTGTCATAATTACTTTCCTAACAAAAAAATATGATTATATCAATTGTGCTGACGGTACGTTGACGCGCGTCGGCTCAATAGGGCGTCATTTGCATTGGTAATGGCCGGCGCGCGGCGGATTGTAAACAGAGCGATCTACCTCGCGCCCGGACCTCCGCCCGATGGATTACATGAGGCCACGAGACCGGTGATCACGACATAGGAAACAAATGAACAACGCTGTGACTTGGTTACTAAATGCAAATAAAATATTTGAATGAAACTGATTACATGACTATCACAATTGATTATTAATAAATAAGTTGTTTACTATAAACAATGAACGACAGAGAAGACTTCTATTATCCTCTTAATAATAAAAAATGTAGGTATGATGGATATGTGTTATTTTTCTCACGCAAAACAAATACATAGCAAACGAGCTGCCGTCCGCCATATTATGTGATCACCGACAGCCATGAACTCTTCAACAACAGAGAAACAAATTATTTGATTTTTCATAACATCTGACGGCCACTTCTGTGATTTGATCACTGACGAAATATTGATAGTACGACGTCATCGTTGTCGTTCATATCGCACTCGTATGCTAAAGTTTTCAGATTCCCGTCACAAGATGGAGCTAGTGTAACTATTACAATCTATAAAAGAGAAAGAACTTAGTTAACGAATAATTAAAAAAAACATATTATGTACTAAACAAATTTTTAATTTGAATTTAAACTTATATTTCTATGTCATGGTATTATTTATGTAAGGAGGCATACACACAAGGGGTACCACATATTTAATAACATTTATTGAACATTTTCAGCGACCAAAAACCATTCCGGTGAGAATAATAAAGTAACGGTTCAAGCCGAGGTTCACGAAAGAGTCCTAGAGCTAAGTTGTTCTTAAAGGCGTTTAGCCTGGGCGCCTTCTGCGCTCTGCCGCCTCAAGTGCGGTGTAGCTGCAGATGCCTCCTCCAGGCAAACTGACAAGTCAGTCACAAAACACCACCAAAAGTTATAGATGCATATTCAACATCATGTAGGAAAATATGCTTTTAAAACGCGCAAAGAAACCGGCAGTAGGATGGTGACTGGCTCTGGCAGTCAGTCTGCCACGGCCTGCCGGACCACGTCACAGCAGCTTCCAGCCTTGCGTCGTTTAAAACAAGATTGAAGTCTTGGCTTATCAAAAAGGCTTTTTATAGTGCGATGAATTTTAAACTGATTATTTTAATGATGATTGAAACTGTTTGTTAGATATTTAAAGGTCTTTTTTATGTTATTTATTGCTTGTAGCTTGAAGTAGATTGTGATAAATTTTTAAATTTAGAATGTCTGTACACCCATGCCTTGTAATTATATAAAATATTAGGAGTTTAGTAAGAAACGAAACATAAAAAAATTAAATAGGTACATCTAATTTTTATGTACTACATAAATCCGCGGAACAAGTTACAAAAACAGAACAATACAAAATAATACTTATGAGACTATTGAGATTTCGCAATGCGGACCGTATCGGTTTCGCAAGCGTTATGGGCCACAAATAAAATCGTGTCAGTACTTGACGAGAGCCTGTCATTTCTCGCAAGTCTAGCGGCAAGGTGTAATCGGCAAGGTTCGGTGGCAATCAAACCTTGTAAGGGACGTAATGTCTACTGGTCGCGATACGGTATCGCTCCGCAAGCCGATGTAATTTCACTTTATTACTATCGATTAGAGTAACCATGTGTCATGTTGAAAAATAGGGAAACTAGTTTTTTATCGAATTATATTGTTATTATTTATTAATAGGGATGCATTGATACGCCTTTTTGCCTTTACAATACCGATACAACGCTTAGTGAATTTCAATTAAATTAAGGTAAACTAGTAAAACACAGGTTGGGTTAATGTTTCTCATTTTTATTATGTTTTGGTTATTAGTTATTAAAATTACTTAATATTTATGCTTAATTCAATTTTATTCAACCGACGTCATAAGTCGTTTAAAAAACGATGTACACACATGATTCTGTATTTTATTTATCATTGAAAAAATACTAAGCACGATATCAATTAAAAGCCAACAAAAGTATCAACACACCGAATAAAGCGCGGGGTTTCTCCGAGCATAGTCCGAGCCTCGTTTGTAATGAAATAGACGAAATTCGAAAAGTATCGGTGCATCATTAACCTCATTTAAAAAAAATATTCTTAAATTTATTTAAATATTCTTAAATCTTAAAAAAAAGTAATGCAATATTCGATTGATTAAAATTTAATCGATTCATTTAGCAGTTCTAATTAACTTCTAAGATTGTAGTTACAGTATAATCCTCTTCACAATGTGGACAGACTCTAAAATTGCCACATTTTGATCAAACTTAGTAGCTTAGCTTAGCTAGAGAGCTTCTTAAGATGTTGGTTGAAGATGTTCGCTAAAAGTCCATTTACCGATACGATAGAATTTGTGTTTTCATTTTGAGTTAAAACGACTTGTATCAATCGTGTTTCAAACAGTGAGTATATTTTTCGATATTTTTTCTGTTCAGAACTTTTTTCATGTAAGCCCGCATTTTTGAAAGCCTATATTTTGTATTTTTTTGAAATGGCCCTGGAAGTAGATTTCCTATTTGAGATAGGCGTTCTGCCCTCCCTTCGTTTGTCTCATTTAAACGACGCTGTCTCAAACACAAATAATATTTAATATAAATCGATAAATAAACAAAATTTTGAACAAAAAAAGGCCTCAAAAATATATTAACGGCTAATAAAAATAAATTAAATATATTAAATGGCTGAAGCCGACTCCAAAACTAAATATGGTTAAGAATTGACTTTTATGTTTGATAGCGTAAAATTATTCTTATTTTTAATTGCGTAAAATTATTTTTTACCCATTTGTGCATTTTTTGTTTTTGAATATATTTTTGATGTCGTTTTTTTTGTTCAATTTTTTTTTATTATACATTGTAAAAGCACGCTGTGACCAGTGACGTAGTAGTGTTTGTAATTTAAGAAACAAGTTAAATGTCTAGTCTGGATCAATGTCCAATTAGTAACGAAGTTTATCTTAAATATCACGATCAAAGTAGCGTTCGAGCGAGCGGTTGCCGCAGCGTGGGTGAAACATGGCAGTAGGCAAATAACCGAACGGATGTAGAGGCTGTTTACACTACGATTGATGGCTGTTCGCTAATTTTGCGTAAGTTCACGAGAGTTTATGGCAAATAGATTTAGATCGATTTTCACTAACATATCATAGCCAACTTCAAATATAAAAATACCTACTTGCAGCTCCCTGCAGTGCAGATCTATAATATAATTTTCATTCAAAAATAGACGAGCAAAATGTTTACATTATGTTTTAGATATTAATACGATAGTACTATAATAGGGCTAAAAATTCTTAGCGTGGTAAAGAAAGTTTTTAGCCAACAAAATGACATTTTGAAAATTTTACATACACATATAAGATAACATCCATGTTATAATGAAGGTGTTAATTTAAAAACATTAACGGTGTTCGTTTTAGCACTCCTTTGTGGCAAATCGCAACCGAAGCGGTTGTAAGCGAATGGAAACGACCGACGCGACCGGAACGAATGCCGTGACAAATGAACCGTGTAACCGGCTTACCGTTCACACATTCATTCGCAATCAGTGTCGCCTACTCGGGAACGTAAACGTGTTAGCGCGGATTAAAAACTGTTGATTGATTCACAACAAAAAGATAGGTAATGTGTAAATTTTAAAGAAAAATGATTGAACTAAATTAAAAAAAAACTCTTAAGACTTCAAAAGCCTAATAATTTTAGATACGGATAAGGCTTGATGACATGTACCGAGTAAACGGGCGAGACAGTGCCATCGACCGAGTACTCGGTGAGTGTATATGTGTGTGTGGTATACATTGCGTGAAGTGCTCGGCCGAGCGCTTGACCTACGAAAGCAGCGAGACAGTAGCTCGGTCGATATTCTATCTACTAGGCCGAGTACTGTCGCCGTTTCAATTGATACGTGTAATCAAGCCTTTACTTCCACTAACCGTTTTGTGACCAAAATATGTCTACATGAGTCTATATAAATGCTACTTCGTTCTCCTTAAATAGATAAATATGAGCTCACGCCCGTAACCCAGAGTGGTGGCAGCGATCTTCCGAGTTGGAAATGGATTTCCATTTAGCGCGATCTTGGCACACCTCTCTCGCTTTTTCTGCATCCATAGTACATACATAAATTTACGCATACATGCTCGTCGGTTACGGGTACTCCTTTTATAGCCCATGTTTAGCTCACTAATCTGAACGATGTGTTCTCCTAGGACGTCCCCTACAAACACCGCCACTCACTTTTGCAAAATAAATTTGTTTCGTTACTCTCTCTTCACTCATCCGTTCAACGTGCCCGAACCACCGAAGCATACCTTTCTCAAGTCACAACATCCACTTTTAAGTTACACTTTTCTCTCATAACGCTATTTTAACCCTATCATTCAATGTCACGGCTAACATACTTCAGGATCGCATCTCAACGGCTTTTCCACGTGCTCTCGTTCGATCTAATTATAGCCTTCATTTCATGGTTATAGTTACATCGGTGTAGATACCTAAACCCTTTTATTCTATGCTTCATAGATTATCCCTCTCCTCTTTTTTCAATGCCATCTTCTAATGATTTGGGTATCAATACTTGCTTGGAAATTTGTAAAAAAAATGTGGTGGTTTTACAATATTCCAAGGGAAAAGTCCCAAATAAACTTGATGATATATTACACGTATTACTACAGAGCTCACGGCACATGTTAATGAGACCGGTTCTCATTGTCCCATTCTTCACGACAATTGACTTCATACGCGGTGCGCACGGCTCGGAATCGCCAAGCCGAGTCGCCCCAGTACGGGCACCGCAGTTTTTTCGCCATTAATTACGCCCTTGGGCCACATAACGAGTAATTTGTGCGCCTTATTGGTAAAATTAATTGGCAAAGAAATGTTATAACTTCCAATTAAAAGTATTGCAAACCATATGTTTTATAACCCAGGTTTCCCGTGATATTGTTACCGTGTTAATTCTAAGTCCTCTATTACAATCAATTATTGCATTGTGTTTGTTTGAATTCAATCAGTTTTTACTATAAATATAAATTATTGTATCGTGAATGAATGATTCATTTGAAGGTAGAGGTGTGAAGATAAACGACAAGACGAAACTAATGATTTTGGAAAAGAGCAAAGTTAAGACAGTAATTGAAATAAACTGTATCGGATAAGAAGTGGTATAAGAGTTAGTACATTTGGTATGCATGTTCAGTAGACACGGTAAAAGGTTAAGGTACGTTAAAAATTTATAGCGAAGAGTGAATCCGGGGGAATGATATGAATGTGGCTACAAGCACAGTAGCAAGAGTCGGCATGTGTCTACGAAGGATAGACAATACATAATGCTGTACTAGCCTAACACTTTAATCTATGAAAGTGAGGGCTGGATTTTGCAGGACCTACCTATATTAAGATGCGATCCTTGAGAAGTAGCTAGACGTGACGCTGGATGATAGAATTAAAAATATGCTGTTTGCGTTGTAAGGTTTTATTTTGTACGCGTTGATAAGTGATAACCTGGTGCTGGTGATGTATCTCAAAGTTGTATAACATCCGAATATATGATATTAGCCGAATTCTAAATATATTTTGTGAAAAAACACGATTTAATTACTATTAATCAAAGTACTAATTGTTCCTATTTTTCAACCGAAGGAATAAGCGATAGTGTAGGCACTTATATACATTTAATATCGACGTGTTTGACCTAAACAAAACGTACAACGTAGTCCTACAAAAAGTAGGCCAGGATGAACACTGATACGTTTTAGTATTCGTTGTGTGACTGGCAACGGTAATAAAAAAATACATTAGTTTAAGTATTTTTGTTTTTAGTGTAAATCCAATGATGTATTAAAAAATATTGGCAGGTCGATGGGTAAGTAGGTATTATTTTGATATACATAAATACAAAATAAGGAAGGTAGGACGACTGTCATAGTACGAATAGATGTAGGTATACCAAGAGATATTTTTAATAAAAGTAATTATGTTTGCAGAAGATTTTTTATATATTGTACTATAAATATTCTCTCACGCCCGTAACCCAGAGGGGTAGGCAAAGTTCACGGATTTCTCTCTTGTTTGACTCTATTCTGAGAGATAAAGGGGCGCGGACTATCTATTCGTATTTTTCCATATCTGTTTGGTACACGATAAAGGATAACCTTATGTTTATAAAACAAACATCTTTTAGACTCGCAAATAATAAAAATTACTGTGTATTTTGGTGGTGATCCCTGCAAGTACCTACGACGTCCTCACAGAAGCCAGACGTAAAGTAGAAATTTTAAACTTCTGCGTTTAGACTGACGATTGACCCACATCCCTTTCCTATCTCCCTCTCTTTCTACTTCCCCATTCCTTGCTATGAAAGGCGACTTGTAACTCTTGACACTTGCAGATGTTGCTAGGTGCATTCGATGACCCGTTTGCTCGGTTTGTTTTGCTATTCTCCAAGCCTCCCCTTTTCTTTTCTTTGTTTAATCCCCTCCTATTTCTTACCCAAAGACTTATGACGCGTTCATCACTCTTTTGTTTGGGGATGATGATGGATGAAGAGACGCTGACTCGTTTGCCTTTTTTCATCATAAACATTTGTACCCTAGACATTTTTTATTAATCTAACACAGGCATTGAACTCATGAAATATGTTTGGTCGATGTCATTGAAAATGTAAATTTATTATTTAGGTATTGTTACATTTATTAATTCTAATACTATGGATGTTGATCAATTTTTGCATGAAGCTTAGTAGTTTAGTGTTTGAAGTAACTAGTTACGTGGTGGTTACAATTGCCGCGTTTTTAGTGCCAGTAGTGCTTTTTTTATTTTTTGTTTGCTCGTTCCTCTGGCATGTTTTTGGCTAGAGCCGGTCAGTCGTTTCATTTCACTTACTATATAAGTATAAAATCACAATATTTAATATCGAAAGGCTTGTCTTTAGCATGACTAGGTTTTATAAATATTATAAATTGACGAAGTGCGTAAAAAACTTAACTCTATTTGCCTTATTCCTAATATCACAGATTTTGTCAGTCTCAATATTGTATGTTTGTGTATATCAAACTCAGGGCATTCTACCACGATATGCAAAACGGACTTTCCCTGCGCCGGATCACAGATGCAAGAGGGGTCTCCTTACACTTAAACCTATTTAAATACTCTGAAAACGGCCCGTGTCCCATTAGCACCTTTACCAGTTAATTCATCTTGCGGAAATCTAGATAGTTCTGCTAGTAGTACTTAAAACGTTAGAGCCTTATATGCACTGACGCGGACGCGGAAAGAGCCTTTTCGTGGTCGAATGGTAGGACGGCCGCGACGACGCAGCTCGTATGGACCGCATGTGCATCCGCGCAGAGCGTATACGTTGACGGCTACCGCATCCGCCAACGCCGCAGCGTAGGAAAAACTGTTTTCATACGCACTAGGGCGCCGAGTACTGCACTCTAAGTGTTAATGAGATTATAGTGACCACAATAATCACCGTTCATCATAGTTCCCGTTGTGTGGATAAAACGACCAATTACGTACAAAACTGATGGTTGTTGCTCTATCTGCCTAGCTTTATAGATGGAAAGATGATGTAGATAAATATTTTATATTTCGACATGAATAAATAATCGTAAAAACGAGGTAGCCAGTGTCAAGGTGTACGTATGTATAGCCTTCTCGGAAATGTTTATTGCTCTGAAGCAATAACTATCGATTTAACTTGGTAATAAATATTTATAATACCTACCGACACTGTTATGTGTCCGGTTGTAAAACTAAAATAGTTTTTAATATCTAATCAACCAATTTGAACACTTCGAAGTTCTCTGTGCGAGTGCGAATTTCAATTATTCACGCTGGTGATAAAAAGCCTACAATAATTTTGTAATAGTAAGGTTTTCTATGAGTAAGCTCTGATCATTTTGGTAATGATGTACAAACAAACAAATCTTTCCATTTTATAGAAATAATAAAAATGCAGACAACCACATAGGAATTGTTCATTTGGGTTCCGTTCGCATAATCATTTTGAAACACACCGAGAAAAAGATTGATGTTATATTTTTAATACAGAAATAAAAATGTAATCTAATTTTATAAACAAACGAAGAGCATAAACATCTCGGAGTTGGCTAACACTTCGATGCGTGATTTATAACCTTGTCGTGTGTCGGCGCGGCGCAAACTGAGCGGAGATCTGTCTATTGAGAGCCACTTAAATTATTTATAGCGATCAATCAAATACGAAATGTGCTTCGATTACGTATTGTGATCTGTCGGCTATTGCTATGAATGTTCAATTTAATATGAGTTCTAGTAGTTTTTACAAATCGCCGATGCATAAATATAATTTACTATCATATAATTCTTACTACATTTTTTGAATTACATAAAGTTTAACCTTAGTTCTTAGTCTTAAAAATTTGAAATTAATGCAATATTTACTAATAATAAAGACTTAATTTCAGACTATGGCATCCATTTTGTTCTTAACAATTTTCTTATAAACGTCACTATATATAGTGATTGATGTAACTGCAGTCCAGTCGACTAGCGATCATGCTAAGGATGCTGTTGGTACTGCCACGTACGTATGTTTGTATTCAAAATGCATATTTATGTAACAAATGTATAACGTGGAAAGGATTAACATGGATTAGAGAAATAGGAATGTGCCTACAACACGTCCACATTACACCGTTTTCACATTGCCGAAAATATTATGCTATCTCTCTCTTTCTCTCTGAACAAACTGAGATGACAATATATTTTATGTGATTGTTTTCGGCAGTGTGAACTAACGGTTACCACTACAACCTCACTTAGTTTTTAGCACTTTCTCTTTGCCGGCAATAGATTGTAGACAGTGAATACCTCTGCTTTATTCTGTATTTTGATTTCAATACGTATTAAATGAAATGTATCAATTCTGGTTTATAAATTTAATCTAACACATAGGCAGTAAAGATGTCTATTATCTAGTTACGTAATTGGTGCAAGCTTCGTGTGAGAGTGTGTGTCGTGACGCGGGCGAATGGAAACGCGACGCGCGAATCGTGCTCCGCCGCTAGTAGAAAGCGCGTTTCACTTCATCGAGCCCCTACTACATTAACTCACTTTTTAACTTACGACTTACTATTGAATATTCATATGAACGATGTGTTTATTATCTTGCCCATTTACATCTATATATTCAAAATTAACTTTGCTATGATACATTGTTATTTTTTTGGAAGCGGTTCACGTGATTTAAAGTGAGTCACAGTGGTAGAACCTCACACAGGCCTTTGCGTGTATGGGCCGCGTCAATTAATCTTTTCCCTTCTTCTCTTCTATTCAACATAAATACGCAAAACATCGGCAACTCATCTAACTGTTGATTTTGTCCTTAGGTAGCGTAATTTACTTAACACCAGGTGAACAACAAGCTCGTTTGCCTTCTTCCGTAAAAAAATATATACATTAATAAGAATTTAGGTTTTAATTACCTGATTATATATTTGATTGTTTGATAAGCTAACAGATTAACAAGTCGTACGGCTCGCTATCCATTCCATCCATTCGATGGTACAAAACGCGCAGTGCGTGCTATGGAAAGTAATGAGAGAGTACTCCGGTTTGGTGCGGCGGAGTGATGCCGGCCATTCGTCACGCTCTACAGCCGCCGCCTATAATCTCTACAGCGCTGTCGATGCGTGTTCGCGAATACGTTGACGTGTTTGCGCTTAACGTTCACTTTATTTTTGTCTTTATACGATCCGGCCCCACGGCCGGCGTCCCGTTGACGATGTATGGTGTTAAGATTAGATAGGTTAAGAGATTTTGATTTGTTTCATGTAAAAACTATTCGTTATATTAAATGTTTCAAGGCTATTTAAATATAAAGTAACTTCTTTGAAACCGTGGAAGCCACCCCTGTCCCCTCGGTTACGGTTACGGCCTTGTTTTGGCCTTATAGGCGGAGGAGGGGAGTTAATAGCCATGAGCGGTCAATCCCAGTGAACTAGAGGGAACCTAAGGTACGGGCCCGTTGAGTTTTGCCGAAGTCAACCCTCAGACAAAAGATGAAATCAGAAAAAATGAAGAAATGCACAGCTTTTCCATTCAAACCATTTATTTGTAAAACAAGATAAGAAGTTTGTTTCTTCAGGATAAACTTAAAAGTACTGAATCGATTTTATAAATTCTTTCACGAATAAGTAGTAACCTCGGCTATGATGTATTCTTATCTATCGATCGAAACCAAAGCGGGTTGCAAGTGCTTAATAATCGTTTATACTTTAAAGTTTATTATTATATTTATCTTCGTTCACAAGAGTAAGAAATATAATGTTATTCAGCAAAGGACACTTCCGAACAATAGGTTCTTGAACAAAGCGCGTCGCGGAGGCAAGGCCCCGATAATTGTTATTCCCGCCCCGTCTCGCCGCCACCAGGATAATCCAATTCATTCGCTTGTGAACTGTACATCGCTTGCATAATGAGGGACACGCTGATTATGTATCCCGGCTCGGCCGCCACGGCACGTCCTTATAATTAACATTAATTATGACGCGAGAGGAAGCGATAAAGACTATGTTATTTATAAATATGTATTAAATGACCTATGAGGTTATTTAGCCCTGGTATTAACGACTTGTTGATGATAATCAGTGATTAGCGTGTTTATTTTGTTCCAAGATCATTAACGATAGCATGCCTTATTGAGTGAGTCATTTGTTTTCATTTTATTATTGTAAATGAAGATCCCCAGCTAAACAATAATTGGATCGTCATCGGAAATATGTTTTTCTTTCTTATTGGCATAGAGAACGATAGCATGTGATCCCAAATATGATAGTCCAAATAGATAGTATTTTAACGTAACTATGAGCTGCACCAAGTCCTGTCTGATCAGCTCATTTCCGGGGAACCTGGCGCGTCATTAAATATAACAGAAAGTCAGCAATAAGAACAGTCGACTTACAATAACCACGACGTTCTCAAAAATTTCAATTACAAATCAATACGTTATTAACGCCATTTTCTTGAATTCAATATTTATCCATATCCAAATAAACATATTTGTAACCTTGAGAATTAAATGAAGATTATAATATTATTTTACGCTACAACATTTCGATAAATACTTTAGAAGATATCAAACATTAAAAACTACGCGCAACAGAAAATATCGACAGCCGTCGCAAAACGGCCGGCCGGGTGCTCTCATCTTGTTTATATAGTATAAGAAAAGGAAGTTGCTCAATCTGTGTGTTCATCATCATATAGATATAACTTTTTTCCGGAATGTATGTATGGTACATACTAATTATAGTTTCGTATACCTACAATTAATAAAGAAAGTATCTCAAAACTATCGTCTGTCTTTTTCTTAAGGTTTTCACCCTTGGACAGGGTGATGGTATGTGAAAGAGGTTTATTTTCTTCAATTCATTTAAAAATTGTGTAAATTCAATGAAATATGACAATTACTTTGGAACAAAGCGTTAAAAGCCTCATACAATATTGAGACAGAAAAACAAAGTTGGCGTACATGCTTTGCTCGCCGTGCGAAACCGGGCCGGGTCGCTAGTGAGTTCTCTTCTCATGAATCTGTGTCTATTTAAAACTTGGTTCGTTTTAAGTTTCACAATCTTATGTCAGAACATTTATAAAACTATAAGTTTATCGAAAATAAAAATAACAGTAATCAAACATGTCTTTTTAACCGACTTCAAAAAAGAGGAGGAGGTTTGTTACCTCAGAACTCCGCTCCTGATGAATCAATTTCGATGATTATTTTTTTTTTCGAGAGCTAATGCTTGTCGATTGGTCCCATTTTTTTAGTCAAGATACGACCGTTTTTTTTTGAGTTATTCTCAATAATGCATAACATGAAAAAGTTGAATTTTACTTTCTTGGCTTACGTAGGCTAAACTATAGGACTTACATTAAAATGATGCATGAAATAATCGTAGCTCTTTACATAAGCTAAATAAAAGTCCGCGATGATATATATCTATATTCTATGGTTGTCTCACAATAATATTTTTTTTCTTAGGAAATATTAATTAAAACGCATTCGATACTTACTACGCTATTATTCGTGTTCGGTATGAATCCTTATGCATTTTAATGTGTTAATTATCAAGAGAATTTAATGTAGATTTTAAGATTGTCTTTTGAACTATATAATTCTGACCAATAACTTAGAAGATATCAAAAGTTTAAACTACAAACTAAGTAAAAACTTGGCGCAAGTGATTTCAAAAGCCGCGCAGTAGACAGCCGGGCTTAGCGATGTGTTTATTACTATGTACTTTTGTTTATTATCTTTCTTTGCTTGAAAGTTGGTTGTTATTATGTATTCCTATATAAATTTCATCAACATCTAACCAGTTGTTTTTGAGTTATTCTTAATAAAGCGTATTTATTCTTTAAAACGACGTTGTATTAAGCCATACGGTAGGCATGTTGCTCCTCCGACTCGTTAGATAAACGATCCTGTACTAAGTCAAGACCGTGATTACGTTTTTTTTTTTAATTTTTCATATAAGCCCGCATTTTCGAAAGCCTGTTTTGCGCTCTTCACTAGTCTATTTTGAAATGGCCCTGGAAGTAGATTACCTAATTTTGATAGGCGTTCCGTCCTATCTTCGTTTGTCTCATTGAAACGACGCTGTCTTATATGAGCAGCGCATAAATATGATTAAGAATTGATTCTTATGTTTAATTGCGTAAAATTATTTTATACTTTTAAGTGCATTTCTTGTTTTTGAATATAGTTTGTTTGAAGTCGGTTTTGTTTTTGTTTAAAAATTCTTTTTACTTTGACTAATTGATTCTACATTATGCGTAATGTCCGGGATATTTGATTAATTCTCTTCTTATGTTACATGCACTTTCATATTGGTCATGATTCATAATGTCCTTGCATTACTTATATTACTAGCAACCTAACATATATGGATATATATTAAATTACGAAATTATACCTGAACGTGGAATAAAACCTGTTCAATATTTATCTGCAATTTGTATAACTTGATTGTATATTTCTGTCTCGTCCTTGTAACTTATCTTTTTAATAGCAATTGCTTATTGATAAGACTAATTATGTTATCAAAGAATTATGGTAATACTAATGCTGTTGAAAGTTTTTATTTTATCGATCTCCTCATAAGGTCACGTATTAAACAGTTTGTAATAATTTAACTGTGGAGATCAACTAAATCAAATATTATAATAGTTTTTACTCCCCATTAGAATAAGTAAATACTTATTTTAAGAAAAAATAAAATAAAAAACAAGTTGAAATGTTGTTACATAACTATCCATCTTACGAAATGTACATAGGTATATATGTAGATGATGAAAGAAGATAGAATGAGATAGAATGTAGATGGAATGTATAATTTTTTTTTCTATAAGAGAAGGGGGCAAACGAGCGGCGGGAACACCGAGGTGATCAACGTCGCCCATGGACACCTGCAACACCAGAGGAACTGCAGACGATAATAATGATATATAATGATTTATATTTACGCAAATATTAAACATTAAACTGATCTTACGTATTTCATCGTGTTTTTTGTTTGTTTCATATTTGATTCGTGTCATAATGTTTGTCCGGGATAAATCCGAAACTATTAAACCGATATGGTTCAACTCAAAAGATTGGGTTGTTTTTATTTCGTTTGAATTATAACAGATGGCGGTTTACGTTAGTTTACGTAAGTTTAATTACACTTCAACATCTGCCACGACGTGCGAAGCCGGGGAGGATCGCTAGCTAGCTTAAAAACGAATATTACCTGTATTTATATCTATGTTTTTTATAGCATAAGGGGGAAACGAGCAACGGGTCACCGTTATGTGATCATCGACGCCCTAGAACCCCACAACACCAGAGGAACTGCGGATGAAGTGCCCCCTGCCTGTAGCCAACCCTCCACGGATATAAAAACAAAAAGTGTCACTTAAAATAGTTTGCGATTCTACATACGACGTAATCGTTGTCCCTCGTATCTGGCACACACATCTGAGTGACTGCAATTTGACGCTCCCACTTAGAAACCCTTTGACAAAGTTATTTTTAAAAAAGTTTATGCCGAGGGTTTTCAACCCATCGCCGTCTTTCAATACGGTGAAAAGTTAAGAACCCTTTAGCTAAAGTCTTGACATTGTCACATTTATTTATTTTAATTTTATTTCTTTACAATTTTTCGCACACCACAATATAGTATATGTAGATAT
>JWHW01006741.1:68421-81509 GCA_000931545.1 Papilio glaucus
GCCTGTAGCCAACCCTCCTCGGATATAAAAACAAAAAGTGTCACTTAAAATAGTTTGCGATTCTACATACGACGTAATCGTTGTCCCTCGTATCTGGCACACACATCTGAGCGACTGCAATTTGACACTCCCACTTATAAAACCTTTGACAACGTTATTTTTAAAAAAGTTTATGCCGAGGGTTTTCAACCCATCGCCGTCTTTCAATACGGTGAAAATTTAAGAACCCTTTAGCTAAAGTCTTGATATTGTCACATTTATTTATTTTAATTTTATTTCTTTACACTTTTTCGCACACCACAATATAGTACCTATATGTAGATATGCTTAATCGAATAGAAAAAGGCACCTATAGAAGGGAGAGGTTCCACTGTTTGGCCCTATTTGCAATTAATTGCCCACAGGAGAAGACGAGCATAGCTTGACGCAACTTTCATGATTGTCTTAATTACACCCGGGACGCAATTTTTCTTTACTGACCGCGGGACGCAACTCGGCGATTGCGTCTTAAAATAACATTTTAAACTATCTAAAATAATAGTAGGAATGAAATCAAAAGAGTTGTTTTTATTATATAAATATTTTTAAACGTTATATTCTTTTAGCACCCTAATAATGATGCTCGCACCCGCAAAGATATCCACTAATACCTTTTAATGGGCGCAACACTCACCGACAAAGGTGTTGTGAATAAACTGAAGATAACACAATGGAACAAAAAAATTGTACAAAAAAGAATTTGTTAACATTTTATTGATGCGCCAGCGTCGTCCGACTTCATGCTCCTGATAATATCTTGTTCTTAGAAGGTCTGAATTCTGTCCCATTCGTGTTTATGTATGTCCATATTTAGCTATCCCTTACTAACAATCAATATAAAAGGACATGACGAGTTGCGGATACGGTATTTGATATTAATAAAAGCTTTTAAACAAAAACAAAACCGACTTCAAAAAACTGTATTCAAAAATAACAAATGCACTAAAAAGTATAAAATAATTTTACGCAATTAAACATAAGAATCAATTCTTAATTATATTTATTTTTGGAGTCGGTGTCAGAGTCAGCTAAGGAAATACAAATGTACGAGGATGCCTTAAGAAAACATTTTACAAATGAACTTTATACTATACTAGTGACCCGCCCCGGCTTCGCCTGGGTACCACTAAATATGTTGATCCGATCGCTACCAAACACAGGTGATTATGCACTGACTTTGTAGTTTTATTTTAGGTATATTTGTAATACAATAAATATACATTCTTTTTACCTTTAAATTAATATTATACATTGTTTAAGTTAGTACCATTTGATATTCGCCTCTCAATTCTAGTTAATGTATAAGAGTATGGTATTAATAAAAATATATTTGACAACCCTACATCATGGGTACAACGAAATTCCAATCGATCGGCTCAATGAAACAAGCGCATACCGGGAGCGCCGGGACAGCCGGCCCGGGTGAGCTCCATTCATTTTTTATTGCCGCCACTTACTCCATCGGTGCCCGCAGTTACGGGCATGTCGACTAAATTATCACTACCGTTTACTTGGGACCGATATATTATTTTAGTCCAAAATTCAAATAAGATGTTCGTATCCTAGAGTGGTAAGCAGAGATTACGGATTTCGATTTGACACATTTCTCTGGCTTCTTTATACGTTACGTGTATTGTATGTATGTCTCTTATCTAATATCAACGCTCTATGCCACCATTCTGATCGACCTAACTACCAAAAAATATATTGTTTTTAATGCATAATTCAAGTTAAGTTAAAATAGTCCGTCAAACTTTGTGCCGCTTTAGAATTGAAATTAATTCTAATTATAAAGCGGAGGAAAGTTATGCTGTTCATTAGCTGTATTAATTGCTGGTGCAACCCGCACTTGGTTGGACTTTCTTAATTTGGAGCACCTTGAGATATACGATTATTTGATTTGCTAGGTCAGTATGTATAATTATATACTCTTTGTGGTTTCTGTTGTTACCGAAGATAACGTCACAAACGAAAAATGTACAAGAAAACGCATTGTCTTATTTTCTTGCCTCTATTTTTTTGTCGTTCTTTAAAAGTTAAGCGTTAATAACTAATAAAGAAATCTGCATTAAGTCAATATTTGCTTTGTGTTTCATATCAGTAGCCTTTTAAACTTAAATGTGATGCGTTTTAAAATAACTTTTCAAACCAAATTTATAATTTTCCCAAAGCGATTTTCCACAAGGCCGGTCACCGCATAGCCGCAAGCCATCACAAGCGGGCCAGGGTGTGCGGTGTGCGGTGTGACATTGACGAGGCGGCCTGGTTTCGCACGCGCGCCAAATTCCGATCGGATATTAAAATTTTAATCTGTTTACTCGATCCCTGTCGCAATATCTATTTATGGAATATTGCTCGGATATTGGACGTATCTATAGATACGCTCTTTAATAGAATAAGAGTGCAAACGAGCAGCGGGTCGCCTGTTATATAAGTGATAACCGACGCCCATGAACATCCGTAACGCCAGGAAAACTGCAGACGAGTTGCCGGCTTTTAAGGAAAAAGTACGTTAGCTCCTTGAAGAACCACAAGTCGTATTGGTTGGAAATACCGCTAGCGACAGATCATTCCCCAAAGCGGATGTGCGAGGAAAGAAATTTCACGAAAATCGCACTGTAGTGGAAGGTCGGTCGAGCTGTGGATGTATAGTAATTTATTCAGTAAATATTTATATTTACTTATGAACATTTATTAAAACTTATATTTCTGTCCGTACTCTGCCATGTCGTGGTACTCGCCTGCATAGACTGTTTGTACGAGATAAGCTCCGGAAGTACTGAACCAATTTTGTTATCTAGGTCTTTCACCATTAAAAGGTGTTTCATTACTGTCCAATACTGAAATTCGCCCAGCCGCCGGCCACCAACTACTTTAAGGTACATATATATTCCATTGTAACTTTTACACAATTAGTATAACATATTCAAACTATGAGTAACGAATATTGTGTGGGCCCTAATGTAGGACGCGACCGACGAGCTAACGGCCGGACGGTCACTGACTGATGAAAGTAGAGTTTTAGGTTGGTTTAGGCTAGGCGCCTTCTGCGTTATCGCGGTGAAACATGTCAGTGCGCCCGTGGCATCCGCAGAAAGCACAGAGGACCACCGACAGGGTTTTTAGTGGGTATGCCTCTCCCCTAGGAGAGGAAAGTCCCACATAACCACTCGCACTGTCCCCATCAGTGCGGGGGTATGCGTAATGCATTTTCCCTGTCGGAAAAAAGGTGCCTTCTGCGCCCTGATGCCACTAACCCGGTGAGTCTGTAGATGCTTCCTCCAGGTAACTAAAGGTAAAGGGTAAAAGGTTCCTAAAGGTAAAGGTAGATTTGTCGGAGCCATGTCAACTTTGGGAACCACTGATCTTAACAGTATAATAAATACCAGTTCTCAAAGAAGAGTAAATGGTAAATGGCAAACTGCAGTTCACTCAGAGTAAGAAATTACCTTAGGATCCTTTTGTCATTAGTGAGCACTGGTTATACCATTTGTTAATACTTCCATAACAAGTTACTTCAACTAGTGCTAACTGGGTATTACTTTATTTTACTGCTCGAAGAATTTCATCCAATTTAATGCCAGCGTCCATGGAGCCACATGACCAACAGATTATATTGGATCATATCGGTTTTACACAACTTGTCGATTATAGAACCAGTTTTTGCACAAACTGCTTGTTGCTCAACTTAGCACTCTAGAAGTTTTTACTGCACAAACTTATAACATCCATTAGATAATACGCATTAGATCGCTGAATCATTCAAAACATTTAGCATATAGCTTATATGAAATAGCATCAATCAAACAGCAATTTAGGGTTCCATACCTATCACTAAGAGTCCGCTGTCCGTCTGTCTGACTCTCTGTCACCAGGCTGTGTGTCATGGGCCGTGATAATTAGACACTTGATGACACAATTAAATACAGATGATGTATTCCTGTTGCCGCTGTGACAACAAATAATACTATAAAACAGAATAAATTTAATATTAAGGGGGACTCCCATACAAAAAAAGTCATTTTTATAGATAATGGTACGGAACCTTTCGTGCGCCAGCCCGACTCGCAATTAGCCGGCTTTTTAATACCAGGGGGCAAACGAGCAAGCGTTTCACCGATATCAACTGATCGCCACTCAGGCAACGAGTTGCAGATGCATTGCCTAATACTATTAACGGACAGAGGAGTTGACAACCAGAAAAATTATATTCCTTTACCTATCAAATCCTCCTCCCCGTTCCATCCTTATCTGTTTAGAAATAGTAGTAGAATTAAGTCTCCAGCACTTCACTTATCAGACATAAAGCCTCTTCAGTGAGGTCGTGGTATTTCAACGGTCGAGTGCGTACTGTTTTAATGTTACTGTTAAAACTGTTTTAGTGGAAGGATGCAAACGAGCAAGCAGGTCACCTGATGTAAAGTCACGTGTTGTCCGAGATAATTCGGATAATCTAAAACTACTCAACCGATCTGAGTTTTACATACCCTGTATAATTTGGTCCTTGAGAGATAAGATAAGTTTCATCTTGATTAATGACCTTAACATTTTAGTACAAATTAATTGTTTATAAGTTCTATAAGTTTCCAACAGATGGCGGTATACATTTTTGGTATAAATTGACAGAACACCCTAACGTCTTTTGTCATCTAGTCTGGCGTCACGCATGTTTTCCTGTCTAGATTTAGATGCTACCCGTAGCCGAAGCCGGGGCGAGTAGTATTAGATACATGTATTCATATATTATTTTGATTATTTAGTTTTTGGGTAAAATAACAGACATAAACTGAGATATATTTAATGAATATCGATTTATTTTACCTTTACATAGGAAGTTATTTCTACGATTCTATTTTATATACGAAGTGGAAACCCGTAGAGGAGCCATAGGCTTTGAGCGCCAACTTATAATTAGCAGTAACGTAAAACTTTACATCGGCAGGAATAAAAAGGTTAGCAAAAATCCAGTAACGACCTTAACTACGTGAGTTATTGCATAAAACTGCGCGAGCGAGAATGCAAGTTGTTTCCCCCGTCGCGTATTCCCTAGGGGCGAAACTTTGTGCGCGGCTCCGAATAACTTTGCCGCAACTCTCCGCCCGTCCGAGTTGATCCAACTTGCTCCCTCTCACAACTTTTGACAGAGTAAAGTGCTAAGGCTGGTAAATTTCAAGTAATACTTTGTTGTTTGTTTTCGCGGACAGCTCACCGAATGTTCTTTTTTCGATTGTTATTTTTATGGTGCTAGTGGACTAGTATTTATTTGAAAAAAAATATACGGTCTCATAGTGCACAGTTCTAGATCCTTTTACTTTAGCTAAGACTTATTTACGTAACTTCCTTAACCTTACGCATTTACTTTAAAGTTGACGGATTATGTAAAACGCGAAAACCTATTTTTTCTTTGATAAACATATTTTTAAGATATTTTATATCGAATAAGAAAGCTCTTAACGTGTTTTAAAAGTGTGATGTCAGCGTTCCTGACATCATTAATATCATTTTGGTGACTGCTCGTCTTCCAACAAAACACACTTGAAGAATCTTCTTACACTCAACCAAAAGCGTAACGCTGTCTCGAGGGGTCCGAACGCCCAGGTTCGAGCGGTTCGAGCGAGACCGTCTTTGTGCCGCCGAGTCGTCCGGAGCGTCCATTTGTAGGTTACAACTAGACTTACAAAAACGTGTGTGTGTTTAATTTATATCCTAAACAACGTTTATAAAGAGATTTGTTTGTTTATTGAATTATTAGAGAAATCACCTTCAAATCGTTTTAAAGTTAATTAATTATAGTTGATTAACGTTTTAACAATCAGGTGATTTTATACCACGGTAGCGCCGATTCTGATTCTTATTTAAACTTTCATCCAAAATTACAACAACTTTCAACGATCCAAAAACGAAAATCCAAACTAGCTATAATATATCCAACCGACCAACTACCAACAACCGATCCAACTAGCTATAATATAATATCAAATACCAATGCATTATGCATTTTATTGATATTGAGTATTCAAGTCAGTAAGTAGCTGTTCGGCAACAGCGTCATAGCGGTAAATTTTAATATCGCAAAATATCCATTGTTATCACATTTTCGCTGTCTTTTGACTCCTAATCTGATATGGTCTGTGTCCACCGCCGTACAGCGTACCACGAAGGGTACTCTGCTATTGATACGATCTGCGAAACCAAACTAAGCACGGCTCCGAGGAAAGCCAATCAATTTTTATGTCAACTGTGTTCTCGACGCTCGTTTGCCCCTTCTCTTATAAAAAAAACTGTCTCAAGATACAGTGAAAATGATTTACGAATATTTTTTCTTTTCATATAATCTTTCGATTCAGATTTAAAGTTAACACACAAAGTAGTTTCAGGCGTGTAAATTTATCTTCGCATGGTGTGCCCTCGTTCTATGAAAGGAGGGTAGTTGAAAAAGAGTAATTGCTTCCGTATTTGTAGACGCCCGCGGCGCTCAATGTGGACTAATGCCAACATTTGCTGAGATCGTACGACAGAACACCGCAAGCACACAAGCAACTTTGTGACTGTTCGGTTGTAGTTTTGTATTACCTATATAAATAATTCATACGACATAGAGATCTTTTTATAATTATTGTGTACAAAAAATTAAAAAGCTCTGCAATTTAACACTACAAACGGAAAATACCCTTCTTATGTGAAAGCTTTGGGTTGAATATATGTAGTCCCGAATATCTATGGTAATATTAAAAGTAAAATAGATTTAATTTGTTGGAAAAACTGTGAAACTACTGAACGGATCCTTAATATTTAATGACCATTAGAAATCTCTATCTGTGAATAACCTAGGCTTTGTTTTTTTCCTATCTATCTACCTGAACAGAGCCAGGGCAGGTTTCTAGTGCACATTAAGGACTGAACAAATCAAAACCGAATACCGATAATTTTTATGCTTTTATAAACATTAATCATCTCTCAAATTTTGGCCTAATTAGGAATAGAAAGCTAAGCTGGAGTCTTATCATTTAGCCAACAGTTATTAGATATACCATACCATATGTATTCAAGTAGTAAGCTGTTATAACGTGAATACATTCCGTATGTTAAAATTGAAATATTTTTAGAACTTAAAATAAACAATGCGAAAAATACACACGAGGCAACACATTTCGGGATAGGATCGGGGTATTCCCCGGGGCGACGTGGCCCGGATAACCCGGAGGATTGTTACGGGGGTCGCAAATTAAACGCCGCGACAACACCGACGCCAGGGTTGATCTTCCCCACCCTTTTGAGTTATTAACATTATTAAATCGTTATTATAAGCCCGTAGCTCCTAATAGACACTTGCTTGTTTATTTTTTCAGATATTTCTGGAAAATGTGTACGTTACGATGAATATATATCATAATGACTAATAGTATGTTTTCTATTTATAACCCGATGGTCAATCGTCTGACTTGCGATCTAGTGGTTAGGAGTTCACTTCCTAGACAAATTTTAGCTATCAAATACTTGGGGACGGAAAAAGAGACGATCACATTCGGAGCGCTGAGGGAATCACTCTATGTATGTTTACTACTTTGTTTAATAAGTAAGAGTTTATTTAGTACGCTAATTTCACAAATTTAACAAAATTCAATAAGCAAGACTAGCATTGTGAGAATTCTATTTTCGATATAAATCCATCTGCATTCAGCAACAGTATAAATATAAATAGTACGGAAACTAATCCCATTTGATGAAATAAATAACTACGCTCCATTGAAGTAATAGGGTTGTAACTTTTAATGTTTTTGATATTTCTTTTATTAAAACATTTTAGTTCTGTAGTGATGAATTAAATAATTCGATAACAATATATCATTCTTACCTTTCAAAATCAGCAGGAAGCTTCAAGTACGATAACTTTTATTGAAAAACTATCACTTTTTCAATAAAAGCGTAAAACTGTTTTACGTGTCAACCCTACATTTGAGAGGGACAGAGTCTCAGTGAAATTGGAAATTCCGGACTAAGCACCCAATTAGCAGGTAAGAGGGGCAGGGCAGGTGGATTGAGACGCATGTGCGAGGAGATCGCTATCGCCAAGTCACTCAATAAATCAAGTAACTCTGTAATATATAATGAATTTATTAAAACGAATCCATCAATTTATTTTTTCAATTAAGTAGTCCGTTAACTTTAATGTTTTATCGGCAAGGCAGACTTAACTTTATATAGTGACTTTGCGCTTGGTTCCCGAATGTCAAAAACATTATAAATGTATTCCCGACTGACAGAACGGTAATGTTTTTCGCGGGTATGTAGGTATGTTTGTATGCTCATACTAGCTGCAAACACCCGCTTATGTAAGTATTTATGGCTGTTGTGCACATTTCCGGTTTACACGAAATGCATGAATACAGCACTAAAACATGAGGTTGCGTCGCTGACTTCAGACAATAGAGTCAATACAATCACTTGTGCTCACGCGACCCAGGTCAGGAACCGGGCGGCCTTGATATTAGGCCGCCTATTCCCATTAATTAACGTCAAGAGTAAAATGTCCCTCCGGAACAAATTGACACTCTATAAAGCTGTTGTACGGCCTATCATGGACGTATTCGCGATATAGCCCCAAAATAAAAACACCGAATTTAAGTGATGCAAAACAGATTCTAAGGCAGGGCCGCCGGGTCACCGCGGTTTGTGCGCAATGTCGAGTTACATGTGGACTTAGAGTTGCCTACAAACCAATCGCGCTCGGTACGTTCCGCCACGACTATACAACACGTAGGCATGTCACCGACTATCCAGACGATGCAATAACCATCGCTCAGGCTACGATAAAACAACTTCGCAGCAAAATCACACACAGTTTTCGCCGACGAGGACGGCCATTATATTCCCGATACGGCTACAAATCTGGCAGGGTTTTGTCCCCTACTAATGATAGAATCGTTGCCGGAGTTTCTTTCGCCACTTCTTCTCCCAGCGCTATCGCTTTCCGAAGTGATAGTAATGTTAGTTGTAATAATATTTGTAATCAGACAATGGCTACCGATCGAGCCGAGGCTCGGCTCTCTCGGGCACCCTCAAATCGGAATGCTAAACGCGTAATGAGTGACAGCCCAAGACGAAGTCCCCTCTCGGGGGCCCAATCACTTTATGGTGCGTCCGCCGAAGCGACCTAAGAGCTCGGTGGCCAACCTAATCCGGTTATAATAATAAAGTAACGACCCGAGCTGACGCTCCCTCTCTCGTGGGAGACCTCGAGATATGCTGCTCTTAAAGGTTCAGGCTAAGCGCCTTCTGCGTCCCGCCGCCTCGAGCCCGGTTGTGTAGCTATAGATGCTTCTTCTATAGATGATGCTTCTTCTAGGCAAACAGTGACAAGACAGTCACAAGAAAAAGCACTTGTCACTTGTCTAATATCAGCTGTCGTGACAACACCTCTTGAGGCTCGAGCCTTGTGAGTGAGTGATTGTTATAGGTAGTCTTGTATAGTGTGTAAAATATATTTCAACCATCACCATAGTATCACATATGAACGTCGAGGCTGCAACCAGTCACAATTACGATTGCTCTGGGATGTGGTTTGGTGTCCATTTTTATATAAATGGTACCTAGATCTACATGTGTGTATGTTCGCTACATTGCGACCTCTTGTAGCTTAAACGGATTATTCGGTTACAATCAAGCGGGCATGTTTTTTTATTGTTTCTTGTTAAGTTGATACCTATATTAGGTGTGAAATTTCCATACATACGAGTTAATTATTTTTTTATATAGCGTTTGAAAACTAAGGTATGAACGGAACATAGGCAGGTAGTAGGAATGTTTGTGAATATACAACAATAAAGTGAATACATAACTAAGTGTAATAGGCAAGAATAAAGCCTACGCCAGTTATTAATAATTACGTATGTTATACACAAAAAGTTTTCGTAGGTATTATAGTTCTGCTAACGTGAGGCAAAGTTTCATTCATTAAACGAAGCAGAGGGGATTATACGAGGGTTTATATGGCCGCTTGCAAGGCAGGGAAACTCCGAGTCTGAGTGCCGTCTCACTACGACGAATCACATCTCCTGTACATTGTTTTTTATGACAATATTATCAATTTACCTACATAAGTTTTGTACAAGATCATTTTTAAAATACTTAGAATTCAGTTACCAATCTATGGGATTTGTGATCACTTTATTCAACATAGTATAGTAGTTAACCTCACTGCAACGTTTTCTTACAACTGATATGTTTGTAAGTAAATGTTTCGATAGAGTTCACCATTATCAAATGGAATTAATTAATTTAAACATAATGCATTCCAGGCTTTGTGAAGAAAAGAGGGGTAAATACGGGAAAAGAATCGAAGGGAAGATTCAATTGCATGCATTAAAAAGTGAAATTAGGTCTACCATTCGCACGAGCGAGTGATTAGATTCGACGTTGTAACTTGTAACCTCGAGCACCAACACGCAGCGCCACACCCCTCGTACTGAATTTTTTAGGGCGAGAGCGTAATCTGATTTAGTGGTAGTTACGGACAGGTAAAGTGGTTTTTGCGCGCCGGGTGTAACCTGCTCGTCGGTGATACACCGGCTTTATGGGATCTTAATGTCTGATCTCTCCGACAGGCATCGTTCAACTGGCTTTACACTAACTCGGTTAATGATACTCTGTTTAAAAAAATGAACGTTTTACTTAGTAGCTTTATTTTACCCTCGCAAATTACTAATGCGCCTCGCAACCATTACCGTGACGTAATTTCGTGACATTGAACACTCACTACCATTAGCAACACTGTTGTTTGCGGCTGTCGTTGTTATTATCATCTTTGTTTTAAAATGAGTAATTTTAAATACTTCACAGTCGTGCTCTTGCAATTATTGTTTAAATATGAAATACCAGACAATGTCTCAGTTGATCACGGATATTGAACATTTGAGAACGAGATTAAATAATTTTAACAAGAACATTGATGTTGACATGATGTATAATATGAAGAATATTAACCCAAGCAAATTGTACCATGTAGTCACAGTAAGCATTAGTCTAGTAAGATGGTCAAATCGTCTTGTCAGTCTTATCAACATTAATTAAATACAGATTTATATATTTTTTATATTTACGGGAGAGCAATAGGGAGGATTTTTTTCTTACTTTTTAAGTGTTTTATCGGTTTCAATGTTTAAGTTGGCCATAGGTGGCGCTGCAATATTAGCACTGGTTAGCATAGATGTTGGTTTAAGCATGATAATGCCAGCAGTACTGCTTCTTGTGATATATAATGATTTTAAGTCGACATTATGGTTCTTTTACTATAAATATTGTTTAAATTAATCGATAAGTTAGATAAGCAAGCAGAGGCAATAAATTCGCAATTCTAGAGGCAAACTACAAATCTGCACTGCACCGAACATACCGTGCAAAATCTTGACTTCGAAATGAATAACAACTTGTCAAACGAATCTGAACATTATGCTATTATAATAATGACGCCAATGCTTAAACCTAATCGCAGAGTGCTTCTGAAATGAGTAAGCGTGTAGCGCTAATGGCCCATGAAATTGCCAGCCGCCGCCGTATCGATGACATTTTAATCTTACTTTGCCAAATGCGACGACGTTGGCACTGAAAATAGAATTTTATCGATCCTAATTTGAAAACATTTAATAAGATCTGTTACAAATCAGATCAGTTCTTTATTGCACTTCACTGTTTTGGAGAGAAGAGATATCCCACTAGTCTTTATGTACAATCTTTACTTCCTATGTTTTGATCATTTGCAAATCGGCATAGATCGTCACTGTATCGGATACGAACTGTTAATTTAAGCAAGTATTTCGGGAACCAAGCAACAGCCCTCGCGATTTTATACAAAATCTGCTGCAATTGAAATTTTGTTTATATATTCAAAATTTGTCTCATTTGTATTAGATATATAGTTGTTGAGAGCCTGTACCTACATGTGAAGATAGGTAATTCATTCATGCATTCAACATGCCCGAACCACCGAAGCATACCTTTTTCATTTCTAGTCACAACATCCACTTTTAAGCCCTTATAACGCTATTTTTAATCCTATTCAACGTCACGCCTAACATACTTCTTAAGTATCGCATCTCAACGGCATTAACTCTACTAGCATGCTTTTCCTGCCAAACTCAACTCTCACTTGCATACATTAAAGTGGGGACTAGTACAGCATTGTGTATTGTCAGACGAGCCTTCATAGATAGACATGATTCCTCACTTCTGGACTTATAGCCCTATTAATTTTATTCCCCGCATTCATTCGTCGTTTAAAATCTTTAACGTGTCTACCATCTCTACTTAACATACATTCTAAATACACAAACTCTTCCACCGGTTCCACTTCTTTACCGTTAACGTTTATATCAACTACTCTCTTACTTTGTTCTCTTTCTAACACCATTACTTTCGTTTCGTCTGCATTCATCTTCATACCTCCACCTTCCAATGGATCATGCTTTACATCCTACTTAATATTATGAATGCGAAAGTTTGTATGTATGGATGTTTTTTAGTCTTTCACGCCAAAACTGCTGTATGGATTTTAATGAAACTTTACAATAATATAGCTTATACATCAGAATAACACATAGGCTATAATTTAGAAATATATTGTGTGAATTGTACGATAATAGATACGTATCACGATAAGTGTCAAGTAACGATGAAAAAATTCCGCCACGTATATGCATGTGTAAGCCATTATCGCCAAAATAGTGAACCATCTATTAGCTAGTTCAGCATAAATTGGAAGTCCTCCGCGGATGACGAAAACACGACCTGGTCATCGGCGTACAGGACATTGTACACGTATCTGTTATTACACCTGAATGAGAGTGTTGATGATAATGTAATACATTTTTTTCTATCTGTATGCCAACATTTATTTATCCAATGTAATTTTTTCTAAAAGAACATTTGAAACGAGCATTAAATATTCAAGTTTTTTTTTTATTTTGAAACATTATCGTTGAATAAATTTAAAATGTTTTTACATCATAAATATTATGAACGAATGGAAGATGCAGCCGATAAGTCGAGGCTTT
>JWHW01006741.1:89184-107031 GCA_000931545.1 Papilio glaucus
AACTAACGTGCACAACTGAAATTGACTCTGTCGACGCAGAGCATGAAGTAGACATCCCAGAGGTTTACGAATTTCCAATTTCCTGGGAATGATCCATAGTAGCCATAAACAAATATTTAGGATTATCTGGATATGTTAAGCAAACAAATGTTTTATCTAGTTAATGTAATTGAGTACTTCTTCGTCCGTTACTGGTTGATCTTACTCTTACATATAATAACGATAACACCGCTATCCATTAACATCCGCAACGATCGTTTCGAGAACGTATAAATCTTTTCTTTGAAGTAAATAAAACTAGAAGAGAAGGAAAGGACAAGAAGGATAAGAAAATAAATTGCAAGAAATTGTCTTGCAAGTTATTTTCTAAGGACTAATTATATTATTTCCGTTTTAATTCAACTATCTCTATTAGCCCTTGCGTTACTTTATAATATGTTAAACAATAGAACAATTTTAATTAAGAATGATACAGCAATATTTTTAGTTATTTCCACGCTGGATTTTTTTAAAGATGATTCTGCGTTTATAACTTCGAATTATGGCAAACATGTGTCAAAGTGTCAAAACATTGCCATGGCGACCGATATTGTAAACGAAGGTTTTATGTAACGTTCAACGGGAACAGTTATATTTCCAAGATTAAATGTAAGTACCTCATGTTATTTTCTGTACACCTGACAATGTGTGTGAAAAATTCATGTTGATCGGTTCAGTCGTTAAGGAGTTTAAGCGTAACAAACAAACTCAAATTGACTTTTATAATCTTAGAATTTCAAATTACTTCTTGAATTTACTAAATAGATAATAAACTTTAAAAGAACGTTCAATATCCAATAGTACACATCTCCTATAAAATAACAAAATCGATAAACTATACAGCAAGAGAATGAATCCGAATCTACCAACTCCGTACAAAGGATGTTTGATTCAGCGTTAAAATCACGTGAAACGTGGCTAATATGTTGGCGCGTGCTAATCCCTCAGACGTGATGATGCACTCTCATTAGTGGGATGTGAGTGAGTGAATGAATGAGTGCGGGAGTGAGTGAGTGAGTGCAGCACACATCCGGCGCACCGTTACCGGCGGCCCGCCGACTCGTGCGGGTCGTTGCCCGCGCGGATAGCGGACAAATCACTTCGCAGATTTGGTGCCCCTGCCTAATGCGATCAGGGTTGAGACAGCTACCGTTATTGCAGTTGCTATGCTAAATATACCAACACATCACGGACACTTCGTACAGTCAGTCAGTTAAAATGTAATAAACGCGTTTTAACGCTCGCTGCAATAAATTAGGGATGTGTACCGAAATATAGAAAACCGCCATTGATGATTATCGTTCAAAAGGTATTTAAAGATAAAGGTAAAGGTATACTTTACTTACCTACTATACTTTTATAACTGTTAAGAATAATTCTAAGGTTGTGAATGAAAGTTTATGTCATGAAAATTTCGTGGTTGTCAAACCCATTGAGCCTAGCTTAGATTGTGAGGCACGAACAATAAAAATACTTCCAACAAAAAACTTTGGTACATCAAATATTATTATTAGACGAAGCTTGAAAACATAATATTCTTTAATATGATCTCAGATGATATCATAATAAAGTACAATTTAGAATTGAGCCGCCGTCCATGAACATCCACGACATAAGCTGTAGAAATATGATGTGTAGTAGATATGCATATGGAGTTGTACCCCTACTCTCGAAATACTACATGCTTTGACATAACCAAAGAAAAGCACAGCACGAACAAATTACACTCAAGTGGCAGCTAATTCTGATCCAAGAAAGAAGACGAAATGTATACATACTCTATCAGAATCCTCGTCTGGTCCGGATGTCGATAGAAACACGGAATCTTGTAGCTTGGATGTTTATGACACCGATCTTCCTTTAGTTGTGGCATCCTGATATATAATAAATCATTGTGGTCTGGTTCGTTAAATTAGTTACGTTATGATAATAAAAAGTCGTAATTCCATACAAGCATTGTTAGAGCGAGACAGACTATACAAAATTTGTAATACTCTATCCCCTTTTTGTAATATGAAGCATGTCATAGTGCATTCATCAAATAAAAGAAAAAAAAATATGTATACTGGTACTTATTAGCCTGTATTTTTTCAGGTCAGTGCTGACCACTATTGATTGTAACTTTTGGCCGTACCCGTATCTAGAATAAACAGTCTAAAAATGGATTTAAAGATTCGGTTTAAAATCCTATTAGGCAATAAAGTTGAAAAACTTTGACAGAGCCGTGATTTCTTTTTAGCTCATAATTTCAAATTTTGTGTAATTTTGGTTACGGAAAAAGATGAAATGTCTTAAGTGTAAACTAAATTAAAAATTTAATAAAGTTCAGCACCTACTCCATTTCAGGGCTAATAAAACCTGTTACACAATTGTACGACTGCTCGTCTGTCACGTACGTTATTAATTCACTAGACATTTGAAAGCCACAGTACTTGTTATCAATGATACCATCTCAGAGTGAGGCAATTTCGTTCGATTGATGTATAAATCGTGTCGGAGACAGCCCTATTAATGGAGCAATTGCTTACAGCGAGCGCGGTCAACGTACCTCGCGTCACGGCACGCCGCGCGCTCTAATGCGCTTAGATTACTGCCTACTTCGCGACCAAACTGTCTTGATCCCCATCTCCTACCGTAATACACCGCTGGCCGCTTATCTCGTACGGTCGGGGGAGGGTGGGAGGCTCAATTTAGAGTAGGCAGTGGTAAGGTATTGCGCGGTATGCTATTTGTTGAGGTTTCGTACATGGCTTACGTGCGACCGTATTAATAAACTATGAATATCGTTTTCAGTTGATGTAAGGTGTTGGCAATCGAGTGAGGCAACACCGTATTAACGGAGTGAGAATAAATTGCTTACGGAACTGCTACACCGAATTGTTTCTTAAATTTTTGGTAATATGTCTCTTGGAACCTGTTCTTTATTTCTCTGATTAGGTATACCTCGAGAACGGGTGAGGCAAGAAGGGTTAAAGCGTAAAGACAGGAAGGATGGATGTATCAAAAGAACCTCAGTGCAGCTCAGTACTCAATAAGCTTAAAAACCTCAGAGGACACGTTCCATAGAATCCAGAACCTGAACCTTCTAACGATAGATTACAGATATTTCATAATATTGCAAATAATTAAGTATTTACCTTATGTATCGGTTTCTCGTTAATATGATTAATGACCGTGGCACGTCGACATTCGATCCTGTCCGCTCGCTAAGGAGCTCAGCGTGATGCGTGTAATTGGATGCTTGATGCGTGCACACCGGTTGTTTTGTACGACATATGAGCTCTGTCAGCAGCGTGCCAAATGAAAATCGGTAGGTAATATCTGCTAATCCTGCTAAGTCACCATTTAATATTCGTGGAACTATTACGTCAGATGCCTAACATATAAATATATAAAGAATCGTTTGTGCGACAAACACGACAAGTCGAAGCCATATTATATACCAGTTGTAGCTCGCGGCTTCGCATGCATTTGTTTCTTATTTTCCTCGCTGGTTACCAAAGTTTTTGTCGTGTCATACATTAGCATGGTAACCTATGCCTTGGTTTTTTTTTCGGGATAAAAGGTACGCCAAGTTATTTTCTGTATCCCTGACAACGAGTGAGAATTTCACGATGATCGGTTGTGTCGTTACGCGTTATAGCGAAACACGAACAAACTCACATTCTCATTTATAATATTAGGATAAAGATGCAGAGTTTGTTTAGTCAGCGCTTACACGTATTTATCTTTTGCGTCTAATGGTACTTATTATGTATGTATGTATGAATGTTGTGCAATGTAGTCAAGAGCACTTACCAATTTTACAGAAAATGTTTTTGTGGTATTTTATTCAGTTCAAATATCAATGTTTAATACTTTATTTCGATTTACGCATAAATAAATGAAGATGTCTTCATTTATTTATGTACTTATATATTTATTTTCAATCAATTAAAAGAAAATTTCAATAAATTAACAGTGGTAGACCGCAACAACAACAACGAGACTGGTCCGTCTCGACCGGTGAAATACCACGACCTCACAGAAGACAGGCGTGAAGTAGAAGTACTTTGCGTTTTGTGCGGTGAGTGAGGTGCCGGCGGCCCAATTTTAGTCCTCTTCCCTTTCCCATCATTACATAATAACGATAGGATGTAAAGGGGAAGAGCATTGGACTGGAAAGGGATGGATAGGTAAAGTCTATCCCCTCCCCTGTCCATAAAAGGTCGAATCTGCAACTCATTCGCTTGTTGCAGATGTAGCGGTCACTTAACATCAGGTGAACCGCTTGCGTTTGACCTTCTTCCATAAAAAAAGAATATCAACATTATCATAATTAACAACAGTCAAAAAAGTATTCGCGTATTACTCAATCTAAATATCATGTAAAAACTACCTGACTGTTCATTCTTGGGTAAGATAAAAACAAATTCATATACATACTTTTCAAAAACCACCGCAAGCAATAAAGACAAACTTGAATATCTAATTATTTTATACGTAAATTATATATATGCAAATTTTATTTTTGTTAAGTTCGTGATAACAACAGAAGAATCATTTTAATATTGTTAATTATTATCTTTGCCAATCATCGGTCCCTTGAGTTTCAGACAATAATTTGCGAATTTTCTCTCAATTCGCGTCCCTCGATCGCGCAATCTCATTCGGTCCCTCCCCAATTCTTAGCCGTTTGGGGATTGCGGATGATTACCTCAATTTGGATGTTAACTGCCGCAAGCACTTTTGTTTCTTAAGTGACTTTTCTTTCGGAGTCGTTATTTATTGAATTTAAGTTTAAATTGAGTAATTATGATTCGGGTGAGGAGTCACGTTAAAAAGACAGTTACTGTTTACACAAAAGTATTATCAGCTTAGTGTCACACGTAGCCAGAAACCCAGTGCCTGCTCTGCACACTCTTGCCAGAACACATGACTATTTCAGTTCAAAAACATCACCTGTAATTTTTACCATTTTCCAAAAATTAAAGAAAACTCTTAAGGAAAGCGATTTGAAAACAAATACGATGCCCGATGACGAGGCTGCTATGAACTATGAAATTTCCGAGTTGCGTAAAGAAGTGTGGTCATTTGTATTTTCCCAGTGGTTGGAACGGGTGGAAAAGTGTACAAGTGTTCACGGTGAGTACTTCGAAAAAATAGATAACTGTAATAAAGTAGAAAGTGTTAACGGGACATTTTATTATAATAGATGGCGCTAGTAGTTTCCAAAAATTGTGGTGTCCAAAATCTTCTTATTGTATCTTTTGTTTAATTTAATTTCGTATAAACCTCTTTTTACATATCCTGAGAGTTATATAGTTTTTACTTTTATTTTAAGTACTTATCTACCTCAAAAACAAAAAAAAAACTATTTTTCGACGGCTGTTCCTAATATCCTTACAGTCTTATTAATTTAATATTAGTCGACATTTTATCTACATTTTTAACAATTAGCTTTGCTCACTGTCTGTTCGGTTTAATTTCGTAATTGATTTTAAATAATACATCAAAACGGATCACGTGTTATTACTGGTCAACGCATCTAATTTTATACAAACTTGAATTTATTGTTTTTTGTAGCGAGACAATAGTGAAATAATATATTCGTAATGTAAAAATACATTTTATTTAAACAAAGTGAATGTAAAATAGTTTTATCGTCACAAATTTTGAGCAACAGTGAATGTTGCAGAGACTAAACTTGTTTGAAACCAGAAAGCATATCGAAAACCATAAACTACGACTTTGATTAGATTATCTATGCTTGGATAAGAAACAACTCGGTTAATAAATGATCAATTTACGCATTTTCACGGATCTGCAAATTACTACGCGTTTCAAATAAGAATGTGCACGAACCGCGCCATGTTTTACGTAAAATCGACAAAAATGGTAGAGTTAGTAAAACAGATATTTTTAAATTAATACTAAATGTAATAAAATAAAATGTTTAATTTTATTCTATATCTCCCAGTTCGTCGATTCCACTCATCCCACTACTTGAGCAGTCATCATCTTCATCGTCGCTATCATCCTTACTGCTGCTTGCCCTATAAAAATATTTAGATCATTAAAATAGTCCATTGATTGAGATTTAAAAAAAAAAAGTTTTACCTGCGCTTATAACGAAATTATAATGCGACGACAAAATGGCGTCCCGTCAGTATTGCCACCTTGATTTTAAAATAGGCATGTGCTTCTTTTCTATCCATATTATTTATAGTTAACCTAATAAATCTTATTTATCTGCACTCAAAATTTCCAGAAAATTATGTAGGTGTTTATTGTTCATTTAAAAACCCATAATGATTAGTCATAAATATTCAAATTGTGTACACTAAAAAAATTACGCAAATACATTTTGGTTGCTGTCTGTACTTTTCTAGTGATCGTTGACTATCGAGGTCATTATCATGCACATTCTTATTTGAAATGCACTGTACCTCAGTCTGTTATAGTACAATCGTATCCTTTATTTCTTCTTTTTTCGTCAAAGTGTAGCACTTATTATAAATGACTAGATTTAAAATACTCAGTAGTTGTGCTTCTTTAAATTTAATCAGCGGAAAGACATCCACTAGAATGCTGAAAGAAATTCTTGAATCCTTTTGCCCCCATGACCATTTATTTTACGAGCAATGTGTCCCATAGTTTTGATACCGATTCTTTATTGTTGTATATGTGAAAGATATTCATGATCAAATAATGAAAATATTAATTTAGGTATGCGTATTCTGAACACATGCTTCTCAAAATTAGAATTCGAGGGGACGAGTCCTTCCTCTTCGTAGTGACATCAACATTCGTTCTGTCACCGACCGTTTGTCTGTTCGTCAGTTTATAATCTCACTAAGCGTATTTTAAACAGCAAATTGAAAGAATAATTCACATTTTGTCGCGTCGTTTCTCGACAGTTTATAAGCTGTTGACGTCAAGTACTGATAGTTTAGTTAGTTACTGATAGTTGCTGGCGTGATGATGTTAAAGTTTACTTTAAAATGGAAGATAACTATAGATTAGATGCGTCGGGTTGGACAAGACAGTTATGCATTAAATTATATCTTAAAAAGATATTTAATAAAGAACAACATAGATACGTCAAAACGTGAATGATTCGTTTAGTTCACAAATTGCTTTTGTTTCAATAATATTATAATACAAAAAGTGAAGACTCGAAAGCGTCCTAATAAGAACTCTTTTTCTATAGTTTACGTCATGTGTTTACATTTACGCTTAAGTGACAAAAACAAGCTGTCCTCTTTTTTCTTATCGTTTTAATTAAGCTATCCTTTTTACACCATTGAACATGTGTGAATGTTGCTGCCACTGGTGTCCACTGACTTTGAAACACTTTTGACCGGTGTATTTGTATGAGTATAACATATATATATATAGTATTAAATAACATTGTGTTGTTTGTAATATGCCTGGTCCGATAATAAACTAAGTTCACAACGCGTTGGTTACGTTTCCATGGTGCATATCGTTCGTGCGGCGCACTGACCCTAATAAATACATAATGTATTTCGAATCGTTTGAAATGACTTGACTTGTAAAGTACTTGTAATGTCGATGGATGGATGAAACAATACTTGACCTAACTCATTTCTTCTTATATTTGCTTTCTAATTTTTAACAAACGACTCAGTTTTTGATCAAATCTTGAGCAGTCTGTATTAGAACCCAACACAGGCAATACTCAGAAAACCATTATTGAAACATAACTTTATCAAGCCAAATAGGTTCTAACAACTTAAATTGTTTGCGGTCCCTTCAAATTTGTTTTATACTGTAGGTCAATAATTTCGTGAACGTAAATAAACCAGACAGTATGATCGAGTTACTCGTTAGTTAGCAATAGAAACATGCGGTGAGAGTGAATGCGGGCCACTGACCGATTGCTCGCTATCACACGCGCAACGTCTCTCAAGCCCCGTCGCGATCTGCTCTCCTTTCAATGAATATTTTAAGCAAATTGACGCTTATACGAGATCGTTTCCACTATTATGTATTTTGTTTATTATTATTTTATACATTGTTTGCACAACTATTATAATAGTACAGATAAAAACAGATTGATGAGATGAATATAACGTAGGTACCCTTCAGTGGCAATTGATACAGTATTTTTTTAATAGGAGAAGAGGGCAAACGAGCAAAGGACCGCCTTAATTTAAGTGATCATCGCCGCCCATTAACATCCACAGTATCAGCGGAATTGTACATTTGCTGCCGGCCTTTAAGGAACGAGTAGGTACGCTCTTGCTCGTATTGGTTTGATAATACCGCTGGAGACAGATCATTCCACAAAGCGATTGTAAGAGGCAGATATACTAAGAGGATGGGTAGGGAACGGGAAGATGATGTTATCTCTCGTCCTTCACTACGTATTCAGAAGGATTTCGGTAGTGTTCCGATCGAGCCGACACATTTATGCAACGACTGCCGCCTCAATAAATACAATATACTTTGATTAATGAACACTAACTCTTTGAAATCATCTAATGAAAAATATTATGTTTGTCTCTTATAGACAAACAGACATCGTTAAGTATCGATATGTTATCATCCTTTTAGACTGAATTGTCGTTTGGTTGATAATTGTACAACAACAGTATCAATTTTAAAAAATAATGACACCACGTGACGTATAAGATAATCCATGAAAGACTCTGTGGCGCACGGACAAAGAGCCGACTTAAAACATCTTGACGACACACATCCACACAGCCAAACATCTCCGACATAATTAAATATGTTTCTCATCACAAATCATAATCCCCGGGCCGCTAGCGAGGCTGTCAAAACATAAATAAAGGCGCCTACGGACAAGCGGAGGAAATCAAATAAAGGGACTCACAGACAGGAAGAGCGGCGACGCGGCCGCGGACTTAATGGATTTATTTAGATGTCATTTTTTATGTGGGCGGGGGCTCGCGCTGCGAGACGCCTGCGGTGTACTTGTATGGACACGTCATTACTTTCATAATATTGTTTTTTTTTGTTTCAAAACTAGATCTAGATCTGTAGGTCAACAAAATATAGCCTTTGTAAGCACAATTTATTACAGATGTTTTATAGCTCTGAATTTTTCTTTTAAAACTTCACTGTATTGTAAACCTTTACACGTATTGTGATATGTATACATGTAATGCAAACAATGATTTAAAAAATATCAATTTTACAATTGTCTCATTTTCATTACCAGTCAAATATAAGTGTCGTATTTGTCAGGTATTTTATGCTGATTTGTGTATACAGAAACTATAATAAAACATGTTCAAGTTTTATTATAGTGTCTGCTATATAGTTTTATTTTAGTAGCGTGTGTAAACATTGTAGACATTATAACTTAGTGGTTGCTTAATCAGACATCAAATGTAAGTTAGGTCAAGTACCTGATGTGTCTAAATTACTAAACATTTAACAAATGTTATGTTCGATCAAATACCTAATTACTCACTGTTCATAAAGATTTAAATTTGTTTAAAGTATGATATCTAATCCATTGCCTCTGACCCAGCATATGATTTAATTTAAGAAAACTATAAATTCCAATTTAATATTATTAGACTCCGGGTTATACAATAAACTATACAAAATAAGATTAGATCTTAAGAATTTAATTTTTATGTAATACAAAGAAATGTTACATAGCTTACATGACATAAGCGCGGCAAGAAGGCAAAGAGAACCGACGCTTGCGGCGCCATAAACAACTTCATTTGTGTACGAGTAAATCAAAGACATAAATATACTATTATAAAAAATCTCATTCAACAAATTAAATCAAGGAAGCAATAAAAAGTTTTAAGTCGGTCCATACTATGACCACCGTAATAAACGTAAGCCCTCAGTTATCCCTCGGATGCGTTCCATCTCAGGGCCGCGCACTTGTGTGCGTAAGAGCGGAGTCGCACACAGACGTATCTTAATGCATTTCTCACGCACACGTCCATAACCAGCTCGTCCGTACACGTGCGTAGTACGCATGCAACACACCGCGTCTGTGTGCGTGACCAGACTTTGGTATTTTGATTGGTCATGCATTTCACGTGTTTATAGCCTCGGCGCGGCCGCTCCAGTGCGGGCGAGCAATAAAAGCTATAATTTATGCCTCGATCCGGCGCCCGGTGTACCTAAGGGCTGGCGGATCTTGTATTTCACGTTCACGATAAGGGATCTAACGTGGGCTTGTAATGTATGCGGCGGATAAAAGTTTCGCATCGTCTCAAATACAGAGCGTTGCGACGTGTTTTTTCTTTCTTTTCAATCTCGTTTCAATGTTACACTCAATCTTAACGAATGTTTTAAAGTTTTTATTGTGAAACTTGAGATCTTTTCTGTTTCAGTAGCTTACCTTTCTGTGTAATTATATACCAGTTTCTGAATATCGGCATCGCACGTTTATTAAACAAAAATTATAACTCATATATTTGTTCTGGAATACCTTTCGAATAATTACAAAAAAGTGATCAGAAATCTACACAATACAAACAAACAAATATTCCCTATGTATAGATTCAACATTTTTATTTCTGATATAAATTCACATTGCATCTTCAAATCTCTCGGCTTACGGATAGTATTGGTGACCGGTGTCACTTGAAAAACCTTAAAAACAGATAAAATTCGTTTATATAATTCTTACGTAAATTACCTCCGTAAAACAGAGACGAATATATATATATTACCTATAAATAAAACATTTGGTTAAGAGCAATAAAACAGTATGTGAGCTTCGCCTATTCGCCCAAACACCATGAACATTAATTGTACTAAATTACAAGCAAAAATACTATGACCACTATTCTAGACTAGGCTAGAGATTTCGTTGTATCTACATACATTCAAAATAATGTGTAAACGTAATCCTTTTAATTCGTGTCACTGGGGTTCAAACTCTACCGACCTATCATCGCTTCTAGATTTAACTAGAAATACTTCGCGGTTCTTTGTTATCCTTGAAGTGAAGTAATCGAATTTTTAGACGCCCCTAATACATTGAACCCTACCGAGGACAAAACTGCCGCTAATTTGTACTTCTTTACTCTGAGCGTTGCCTGAATAACTTACCTACCACAAACAAACCTCTCAAAACAGTAAGCGGCAGAGTAGGTCATCATGCACAGCGGTATAAGTACACCAAGGATGTTATACACCTCCAAATGGATAATCCGGGACCCAAAAGTGAAGCCACCTTAAGACGCCAATTAGCGACTTCGTAAAATCCCGCTCAGTCAATCGTTTCTTGCCACACGAATACAAAATCTCCGTATTTGTAATTTAACAAATGACGATTTGTGCTATGAAATCGCGTAAAACTACTAACTAAAACTCGAAGTAAGATAACCGTATGAACATCAGTAATTAATTGTATACTGGATATTTACACAAAACTAAATATAACATTTTAACAATAACAATACGAACATTTATTACATGTTATAAGTGTTGTCAACTTCTTTACGAAATTACATTTACCCTAAAAACAATGAAATATAAAAGAAAATACAAAAAAAGAACAAATGTTAAACAAAATTAAGTAATTTAATTTTGTTTAACATTCGTATTTCAGTATGTATTTGTGGGAGCAGGTGGGAACAGCAGGAACAAACGAGCAAGGGGGTCACCTTATATTAAACTGACCGCTACCCACAGCCACTTGTAACAAACTAGTGAGAGGTTTTGCGTTGCCTGACTTTTATTGACAGAGGAGGGAAGGAAATATGATGTTTCCTTTTCCTATCCATACCCTTCTCAGTCAAATCCTCTACCACCTCCCATTATTTCCTTATTGGAAAAGATGGGAAGAGTAAGAGAACTAGATTTGGGCCTCCAGGACCTCCCGCATCAGACGAAACGCAGAATAATTCTACTTCACTCCTATCTTATGTGAGTTTGTGGTATTTCACCGATCGACTGCTCTACCAGTGTTGAACTACCACTGTTATTTTATTATATTTTAATTTTAAAATATTAAATATATTTGCTTTATGAGTATTTTTAAATTGGTACGTTTAAATAGTCCTACAAATAAATATTATTTTTAACAACTTGCAAGTACTACACGTAACCGACGAGCATATATGTATGTAGAACAAGCGAGCTACTCTGGGTTACGGCCGTGAGCGCATATTTACTTATTGATTTATTACTATTCCAGAATCTGGCAGCAATACGCTGACAGTTGTAAGTCTCAAAGCTAAACGCTTTCAGTCTTCGAACTTTGTTGTAGCATTTGGATAAATTAGTACCAGTCAATTAAGTGAAAGATTATAAATATGTATGTATTTAATTACCATTTGTATATAAAGGAACCAAAAATCGCACAAATCTAAACTATATAAAGATAGTAACTACAACATGATACATATATTAATCGAATGAAACGTCTCTGTAACCTACAAATAACAATTTCAACTCTTTACCGACAAACTATCGAACTTCTCATAATTCATTCAATAAACTTTCACATTCATTAAACTTTTTGACTTATTGTGGCTTATCTTACGTTGATTTCCGGCACCTTCGGATAATGTTTATGTACATATATCAGATAGATCTAAAATTGGCTATAAAATAAGTATATATACTATAAGATATAGATATATATAGGCTATAAGATACAAGTTATTAAAAACTAATCTGTATTGTTAAAGGAAGAAATCCCACAAGACGGAGCGACGATCTTACGGGAGTCCATTGAATGATTTAGCAGTGGTAGAGTCCGCAACAAAAACATCCGTTGCACGACAGGGCCGGCTCGATCGGTGAAGTACCACGGCCTCACAGAAGACAGGCGTGATGTAGAAGTATTCTGATAAGTGAGGTGCCGGAGGCCTAATCCTACCCCTTACACCTTCCCATCCTTTTTTATTATGGAAAGAAAGAGGAAGAGGATTTGACAGTGTAGCTGATGGAAAAGGAAATATCCTTTTTTGTTTATCCCCTCCTCTGTCCATTAAAGGCAAGCAAGCGCCACTCCTCCACCTCATTAGCTTGTTGCAGATGCCTGTGGGTAGCGGTCACTTAAAATAGTATAAACCTTCTATAAGGAAAGAAGGTGCAAAGATCGGCTTTATGATTCGTGAGGAGGCCTACGTCCAGCAGAACGTTTAATAATAAAGATGCCTGCGGATAACAACGCAGATGAAATTGTTGATGTTAAAAAACCTTTTTGGATGTTGTTCAATTGGTTGGCACGAGGCAGTCAAAGTTTTTACTCAGATCTTAAGATACTTTGAATATTCTGTGGGTAAATGTGGAAAGTTCGCGGTTTGAGTCGCTATTAATATTGGACCGCCAATAGCCAAAGTTAAGGGTACGGTACAATACCTAGCAAATGCTACCTAGCAAATTACCTTGATTACTCAAAAAGATTAAATTATTTCAAAATGACATCCTTAGATCAACGTAGGACCGTTACCGATATAATGTTGCTATATAAAATAATAAATGGTTTAGTAATAGCTCCCGAATTAATCAGCGAAATCAATTTAGTAGTCCCTCGTAACACATCTACAAGGTATCTTAAGAGAAGGGATATGTTTAATATTCACCGATATCGTACGAATGTTGGCAAAAATGCACCTTTGAACAGAATCTCATGTAAATGTAATGAAATGCTACATAAAATACCGGAGATAGACATTTTTTCCAATTCTGCGACTTCATTTTGTAAAAAATTAGTCGTGGTTGTGTGTGATAATCCTGACTAAATTATATCTATTTTATGCACTATAAGTTATTACCAATTTAAATGATTGTAATTTTCAAATATAGTCCTAGCTACATACTTATTACTTTGCTAATTAGTTACACAGTTTTGTTTTGTATCTTTGCTATATTTTGTTTTCTGTGAATGTTGTGTTTGCCTGTAAAAGAAATATGTTATTACTTCCTGAAATTAAGTGTATGTTTTAAGATAAGTATCATTTCATATTTTGTTGGCAAGCCAAATTAAATAAATAAAATAAAATAAATAAAAATAAAATGCTAGTTGCCTAGTTTAGTTGTAATGGTTAAAATAAATATGTTTTTTATAAACCAGAAGGCGGCAAATGAGCAAGCGGTTCACCTGATGGCCGTTACCCATAAGCATCTACTACAAGCTAATAAGTTGTAGATGCTTTAACTACCTTTAATGGACAGAGAAAAGAATAGTCAGAAGATAGTCTTCTGTGAGGTCATGGTATTTAAACAGGACAACAGATGTCAATGTTGCGAGCTCTACCACTGTTTAAATTAACTATAAGTAAATTATTTCCATAATCTACCAATATTAAAAAATAGCAATTGGCACAGCTTGCAACGTCTGCGCAAAAGGATCATAGTGAAGGATCTACAAAGATTTCTTTTATACCTAAGATGATCGCGATAATGTTGGACAACTTAAATCAGATGAGCCGCACACTCGTTAATATTATTTCTATAAAATAAATAAATATGCACTAGTGCCCGTATCCCAGAGGGGTAGGCAGAGATTACGGATATATATACTAAGGAAAGGCGATATAAGGAGTACCGATAGCATGTATGCGTAGATATATGAATGTAGAAGAAGCGAAAAGATGTGCTAGAATGACGCCAAATGAAAATTCGTAATCTCTGCTTTGTCTTTAATCTGCATTTAAACTCTATTATTAAAACACATTAGGTACAATGCCAAGAACTGCGGCACATAACTTTGTCGTAAAACAATCTTTAGGTGTCATCCTACAGGTTGTTTTACAAACGTAGAAAATATATAATGTGAACCTTGTACACCACAGAGCACGTATCTAACATATTAAACTAATCTGTGGTTTTATCTAAATAAATTTCTTAAGCCACGGCTCAACCCAACTCACCCTCATATCGTCAAAAGTACCATAAATTTACCGACATTAAAAATAAGAAACCGAAAAAACAACTTAGCGGCAAATCTAACTGATATTGGACTAATCTTATCCCAACAAAGTGTATTTTCGGGTGCGCAGTTTTGAATTCATTTTTATTCGGGTTCAGTTTTATATATGACCCGTTGAATCAATTAACACACAATGTTATGAGCGACAAGCGACCGTTTGATGCGACCGCAGATAACATAGAGTCACCGTATGCAAATTCATCCAGAGTACCAAAACCATATGATAAGTTAAGTAATTAGTTACTTGTAAACGTTTTTCGTAATATATTTACATTTTAAAATATACATTGAGGTTCGTGTGATATGTCTTTACAGTCACACGAACCTTTTATCTATAAAAAAAACTTTTATTTTAAACACAAGTTACTTTTATTTGCTTCTAAACAAGATTTATTTTCAGTCCTCTTCCCCTTCTCACACTTTCCTACGAAAGATATGATGAAAATGACAAGAGCATTGGACGGGAGTGGGGATAAATAGGTACGAAAAGAAACTATTATTTTTCTTGTCTATCCCCGCCTCTATCCATTAACCGTAGGCAACCCATCTGCTAATCATCGTGCCTATGGATAGAGGTAATCACTACAACGTGTAAAAGCGCTTGTTAGTAGCACTTCTGACATCAAAAAAAATTTTTTTCGTCAAAATATTTTAAAAAGTTAGGTTACTTCCTAGTTTCGTTTCTAATGCCATAAAAGACTAATAATAGATATACTCGACCTCCAAAAGCGGACAATGCATTTTATTTTTAGGGAAATTAATGGATAATAAGCATTCGGTTATTACGATGTTAGTAGTGAGAAAATACCACAAAATTGAACTGAGCCAGGTGAGAAAATGAAAAAGAAAAGGTCTTCAGTCGCCACATTCACCTTCGAAATGCAGAAATAAACATCTTTAATTTTCACGCCGGTTTTCCCGGAATCTGTGGCACCTTTAACGATTTGAATGTTATTGGTGGGCATCAGCTTAGCTTCTCTCTTGTCACATCATATAAATATTAAAATAGTATTTTTGCAGTGAAACTTCTATATAGATGGGGATATTAGGATTTTTTGTCACGAGATAGCGTTACGGCCGCGTGGAGGGAGTTTTTTTAGGGGCCGTTAATTCGTAGCTCCGCTCCTGATTTACCGATTTTGTTGATTTTTTTTATTCGACAGCATATTTATTAGACAGACATTTATTAGTGCTTGCCACGTGGTCCCAATTTTTAAACCAAAAACTGAGAAAGGCGTACCAAAAAGTCGGTTAAGCGGTTTGCTTTCTTGGCTTACGTAGGCTAAACTATAGGACTTACATTAAAATGATGTATCGAATAATTGTAGCTCTTTATATATACGAAATAAAAGTCAGATATGACATGTATCTATCGTCTATGGTTGTCTCACAATAACCATTTTTTTTTCTTACGAAATATTAATTAAAACGCATACGCCACTTACTACGCTATTATTCGTGTTCGGTATGAATCCTTATCCATTTAAATGTGTTAATTATCAAGATAATTAAATGTAGATTATAATTGGCGTATGAACTATATCATTCTGACCAATAGTTTAGAACATATTAAAAGATTAAAAATACGCGCAACTGAAAAATGCAATAACACGTAACAAAGAAAAGTAGAACACTTTTCCATTGAAGTTTCACTTCTATTATCTGTCCCTTTACAATAGTTCATAAAAAGGTGTTTTATGTATGTACCACTATCAAACATGTTTTACATCGTTAGAACTTTCATAAAGCTAAAAATGAAAAGCTCCTATAAAGACCTGTTCTATTCACGATACAGGATATTTATAAGAACTTTGCTTTTCTTTTTAGAACTGGCCGTTTGTCTTTATCGGGATAAAGAAGGCGAACGAGAAATCGATTCATCTGATGTTTGACAAACAGACATCCGCAACAACGTACGGACTTTCAGTTTCCGGTGCATTTATTATTTATTCATCGTCAATTTATGTCAGTACTCATTAATGTTTGTCTTGTTCTACCTTTACTGCATGCAGCTTCAAGCACATGTATGCACTTATCTATTGTAAAACATAGCTTGCCTACTAGACACATAAAGTTTATCGAAACGCAGTTCGATGGAAAGTAAGTGAGAATTCACGCGCGGAGGAGTTAAAAATATTGATGGTTAACACAGAGCGAGAGATTGAACCACAATTATTTTTTAATGATTGTAGTAGGAAAGAAGGAAAGAGACAGAAAGAAAAAGAAAGAGTAAAAAAATTCTTCGATGGAATATAAAAATAATCATGTACACTTTTTCATTTCATATAATCCGATTCACAACGGCCCAACAGAAGTTTCTTAAAAGTTTCTTAAAAGTCTAAAAAGTTAAAGCTAGACGATAACCAGGGAATGTATGTTGTCAACGCGCTGAATGCGGCAAGTCAAAGCAAATAGAGGAACTTTTCTAAAGAGTATATTTAATCTTCTCTTGCAATGCGGTATTACCTTTGGTTCCGAAATTAACTATTCAAAATATGAATATTATTCTCGTAAAAGCAAAAAAAGTGCCGTATTTCGTAGTTCCCAAATTAGCATTCTAGAAGGTATATAGGAAAATGAGGCAACGTGAGGTTGGATGAACAACATTAGCACATACCACGAAAAAGAGTTTTCACATACATTATTCTTATTCAACATTATTTATAAATGAAACGTCAGAAACTACAAATGCCTAATTAATATATATCATCCTAACTCATTGAATAAAACGGAAAATGTCATATATCTCAAGGTTCTTCAATTCGGGAACCGAGTGAAACCCATCCAGCAATTATTAATACACAATTGACAGCTAATAAGGTTTTAATTATTTCTAAGGCGGAAAAGAACTTTTCGGGGTCAGCTAGTTGAATTGTATATACCTATTATTTTAAAAACAACATCTATCTTAA
>JWHW01006741.1:118941-135948 GCA_000931545.1 Papilio glaucus
ATGTATGTTATATAGCGCGATAAAGATGATCCTGAGGTTAAAATGTCGAATAGTCGTGTAATGATTATTAACGTACGGTCGCTGCGTGATGCGGTCAGGCTCGGAAGGAGAGTTATGCCTAATGATATACGAGTGACATTGTAGGAACATATCTGTCCTTACAAAGAGCGGCCATGGGGACACACTTAATTGCCTTCTAAAGTGGTTCACGGAATGATGAATTAACATTTTTATTTTTAAAAAACATTAAGATCTTATCTCCTTAGCACTATGCATAAAGAATCTATTCAGATAATTTAAGAACTCGTTGTGTTGATGCAATTAAATTATGTTTTAAATGAGAATAAATTATTGAATCATGTTTTAATAAAATAATTAATTCCCATTTTGTTTCTTTTTCTTTTCTTATAACTAAATATACTAAATATGTTTATAAGGCCATATTATGATAGTTATTTTATTTTATTTAATAAATTAAATTGTTACTTGTTTTACTTACTGTTGTTGTTACTTTATTTAGAAGGAAAATATTGTGTTCATTTAAATTACAAATTTTATGGCTACAAGGTTAATAGGTAAATTGCAAATTATTATTTTAATTTAGCAGGAAAAGCATGCTTAGCAAGTTAATTCCGTTGAGATGCGAACCTTAAGAAGTATGTTAGGCGTGACATTGAATGATTGGATTAAAATAGCATTATAAGAGAATAATGAAACAAATTTATGTTGCAAAAGTGAGTGGCTGCGTTGTTAGGGGACGCCCTAGAAGAAGTTTTATCGATCAGATTAGTGGCTTACTAAAAAAGGTCGATATAAGGAGCACCCATAACAGACGAGCATGTCTGCGTAGATGTACGAATGTAGAAGAAGCGAGAGAGGTGTGCCAGGTTCTCGCCAAATTGAATATATCACTGCCTACCCATATATACCATACCATATTTATTTTAATTCTTAAAACTTGAAAGTATCCATTTGTTGAGTTAATTATGAAATTTAATAATGGACCAGCTCACCCGGCAAACTTCGTGTCGCCTTATTTATTTTCGCGCGAGTTAGTTTTTATTTTCCGATAACGCCCAAGATATTAAATTATATGGTGTAAAGGATTATCATAATGTGCATGACATTTTTAGTGTAACTAACGTATTTAAATCGATAAGTATTAAATTTGATTTTAATTAGACATGCTCTTACTAGGATTAATCTCATTCTTTTAATTTGCGAGCTTTAGTGTACTTGTTTTTAAATTACATTGTAAACTACTATTGATGACGAATTAAAAGTAAGATCTGAAATAAAAAGTAGTCTGTGTGCTATTTCAGAGATTATTATTATATGTTATATATCTACGTTTGTGCCAAATATCATACAGATCCTTTCAGCCCTTTTGGCGTTAACGAATTACAAACATTCACCTAAACTTTTCTCATTTTTCATTTATAATATTAGTAAGATTTTTATACAAGAAAAGCATTATTCATTTCCAAGTCTAATTATGTTAATTTCTATTAATTATTATTACGTGTTTCCCAAAATATGCATTTTAGAAAAACATAATATAGTAAAATAAAATAAACATATTGTGATATAAAAATATTTACAAAATTTTACAAATGTCAAATTCGGCAGCATTTTGTCGTCAAATGTCATAAATATTGCCTACATCCATTTTCCCGCCCAAATTTTCAACGCAATGTAATTTGCTGTCATTAGGTTCGGCGTGGATTTATACATCAATCTTCAGTTGCCAACTTATGTTTATCAATGCGAAATAATAATTCAACGCGATTTTGAACTCTGTGATCTGCGTTCAAAGGGAAACGAGTTCTTGATGTCGTCATCAGAATCGAATGGAATCGATTATAAGGATTTTATCTTCAAGCCCGGGCAACGCTCGGGGCATTTCGTAAAGTCAGAATCATGTTCTAGACAAGGACGGAGTATTTAAATGGATTGATGTCAGAGTGAAAGGAAATATTGTAAAAATGGAGGGTCAGAATTGATTTTGGAGGGTGTCGCGCCCTTACAAGTGTCTATTCAAATTCTCTCCCTCTGTTGGGACTGGTGGTGGCGCGGACATTTTTTTTGTTTCTTCCATTATTTAATTTCGCAATGGTGAATATTTTAATATGCAATTTACATGGCGTCCTATTTGCACATATGGACGTCAATTTCGCGTGGTCTAATGGCGTTTTTTTCTTTTGTGACCATAATCAATTAGGTACATATAAAGGTATTTACGGTACAATCTATATATGTCTGAGATTTATTGAAGTCATAATGCATTATTTATATATATAATGCATTATTACTTGTACCAAGCATCATAATTATTTTAGTTTTAATATCAACTCACTTAGAACAAACACGAACGCACTTACGACATACATTTTAGTACATCTTTATTATCTTTTTGCCACTTTTGTTTTAAGCTGGCTTTTGTATGCCACTCTCAGGAAAGTTCATACATAAATGTAACGATATATTAAATTTAATTCTTAAGTTTAACGAAGCAAGATGTGTGGTTGAAAATATAATTCCGTTCGTTTATCCATAAAAAAGGCTTCTCGTCTAATCCGAATTTTCCGATATCTAAGGAATCTGGTCCACCGTCAAACTTGTGTATCTAATATCTCTTATGTTTTGTTTAGTTCCTCTAACCATATAATTTTCCGATATGTTAGGAATCTGGGTTTCATAAGAGCGCTTCCACCGTCAAACTTGTGTATCTAATATCTCTTATGTTTTGTTTAATTCCTTTAACCATATAATTTATCTAAAAGTTTGAGGCGTACCAACAAGTTGTTCACCTTATATAAAGCGATAACCGCTTCCTTTAAACATTCGCAACAATCAGGAAAGTTACAACACTTATTATTAGATACAATAAAGAAAAAGTCTTGATACTACGGTGTTATATGCAAATGTATATTTGTACTTGATATTTCCCACAGGATGAAACTTAATATTCTCGCGACACAATATACTGTACACACTATTTACGACTGCTATCACTCAAGGCTCGGGCCTCAAGAGGTGTTGACATGAAGGTTGGCAGGAGCGAAAACTGAGTCCCCTTCCTTTGACAAGTGCTTATAAAGACTCTTGCTATTTGAACGCAACTTCACGTTCCAGTGCCGTACTCAAGCATTTCCGGCAAACCGGAAATTTGAGCGACAACATACTTAGATCCACACTTTATATATAATCAGCAGTCAAACGAGTAGCGGTTCCCCTAATGATAAGTGATTACCGACGCCTTTAACATTTAAAACATCAGCGGAATTGCTGCTGCGAAAGGAAGATTTACGTTCTCTTCTTGAAGTACCCTATGTCGTATTGGTTTGGAAATACCGCTCGAGACAAATCATTCCCCAGCGCGGTTGTGCGAGGCAGGAAGTTGCGTGAAAACTGTACTGTTATAGAATTATATACATCAACTCTTATCCAGACACCACGTGACTAGTGAGGATAAATTGAGGTTAGTTGATGTCAATATTGAATAACCACAACTTGGTTATTTTTAGTTATAACATATGTTTAGTTACATTGGCCTATATTAAATGCAACTAGCTGGCTTCGCGAACTTCGTTCCGCCTTATAATTAATTAACGCCCCCGCAACCCCCCGGAAAGCAGGTTGCGGGTGGAAAAAATTTCGTTCTTATCCTCAACTCGGCGAAATGAATATTCCTTCCAAATTTCAAGTCTCTAAGCCATATGGTTCCAAAGATATCGTGATGAGTCAATAGATACCTGGAAATCTCATATAAAGAAATAGATAGACAAGGAAAACTATTTATATACCGGACTTACGGAAACGACGCATAGAGAGAGAGAGAGAGACCGAAAAATTGCGTTGAGCGAGCTGAACGTCTACTAGCTACGTCTCAATTTATGCTATTAATATAGTAAAAGAGTTGCCGTCAGGTAGGCGGCCGGCCCTAAGAACTGTAGCCAAGACCTATACAGTATCGACCACGGCCATACAGTGCCGACCGCACACACCGTCGGAAAAAGGGCAGAGAGATCAATATAGTAAAGTATTTTGCTCATAAAAATATATAGAAAAGTTGTCGTTCTAAAAGATTGCATTAAAAGGTTGATCATTAATTAACAATACATGAATAAATTAACTAAAACTGTCATCGACAGTATTATATCGGGTCTGAGGCGGCAGAATGCAGACGGCACCTAAACGAAATTTTTATTTATTAAAGATATTTAATTAAGAATGACTAAGCTCGGAAGCGACTAACCAATGAACTAGGAGGCAAACGAGCTCTTTATGTCTGTCGCTTCGGTGGACGTTCCATGGAGTGACTGGCTTCAAGGGCCCTAGAAACCTCAGCTTGGGCTGTCTCAGTATGCGCTTATTTACCATTCCAATTCGGGGTCCCCAGAGGACCTAAACTTGGCTTAAACGGTAGCTGATCACAACACGATAGTGTGGGCATTTAAAGCCGTAGCGAGGCAAAGTTGCCAAATGTTAGACGACGGAGAAACTACAAACAAACATTTTATATATAAATTTCCATTGTCATAAGACTGAAGAAGACGTTAAAGTACTTTTTATAATTTACGATAATAACTTAAGAAATATCAACGTATATTACTGCGAAGAGAACAGACATAAGAATAAAAAGCTGATTAGCTAAATACAAGGTGTGTAAAGATATCGAAGGTACGTTAAGAGGTATAATCATTATAACATTGTTAAAACGCCGCGCTTTACTTTTTTCTCTTACCACAAGGACAAATCCAATATTAATAAATAAAGATACGCTCATCGAGGTCATAGGGGTTAAACCAATTATAATTAAGGATGATAAGTTTATGGTGTAGTGTATCTAAGTATGTTTTATGTCTGTCTGTCCGTCAACTATCACCAACGATTAACACGCAAAATATTAATCAATTCCTATTCAAGGGAAAATATATAAGAAACAAAGCAATACAATTTTTTTCAAACCTATGTAATATAGTTTTAATACTGTTTAAAATCATGTTTTCAATAAAATTTTGTTGTGAAAAAAGTTGGCTAGTTGGTTTGAAAAGCTAGTTATTGCTGGTTTTGCTTCTACATACATCCTATTATGTGTTTTGCTTTTCAAAAATCTAGGATTATATATTAGGTTTAGTTTAGATTCCGTCATAGTCGTACTTGTTTTTCGAAGATCTTTTATCACTTTAGCGACTGGTAAACTCGAAGAAATAACGACCAGCGGTTTCTCTCTACGTCCACGATTAGCACAAAAAAGTTAAATGTTGATAGGTTAATAACCAAATATATTTTAACTATGTTCGCTCGTTCGTTGTGTCTAAACGGCGTCGGTAAGGTCGCTTATCAGGGCTAATGAATGCGCTATCTGTGCGCCGCTGTGTAGGCGGCGATAACATTGGTGAGTGCCGCGTCATCGGGCGCCCGATACCGCGCCGCTATACCACATTTGATTCCTCCACAACTCTACCTATTATATTCAACTACAGGTCACGAATTATTAGACTATCTGGCGTATAATAATAAAGGCCCAGAAAATTTCATGGCGATTTGGACATACATATTTATTAAAACTGTAAATGTAATGTAGTTATATTTCTGCGTTTGATCTGTTAAGTAAACCGTTGTCCTAGGTGAAGTAATGCGAAGAGAAAATATAACGCAGTCATTGTATGTATTGCGTTGCCACCATAATTAGTCGCCTGTTAGGATGCATAGGATCCACGTCGCGTTCCCTCACTCACATCTCCATCCTCCTCCACATAGAAAACGAGCAAAAGTTAATTTAATAAAAAACTATTGGGCCGGCACGACCGGTGAAATACTCGCAGAAGACCAGTGTGAAGCAGAAGTACTTCTGCGTTTCTTTCGATGACTGACGTGCCGGAGGCCTAATTCTGGTTCTCTTCCCTTGCCACTCTTTTCTAATAAGAATATGATGGAAAGGAAGAGCATTTGACGGAGGAGAAGATGGATAAGCAAAGGACAATATCCTTTTTCCTGTCTATCACCTCTCTTATTAAATCTATATTATATCTTTCCATTAAAGGTAGACAAGGTATTAGCAACTCATTAGCTTGTTGCAGACGCCTATGCGGTCGCTTTATATAAGGTGAACCGCTTGCTCGTTTGACACATTCTTCTAAAAAAAGACCGATTGAAAGTTTACCGCCACGATACTCCGGGGCCAAACACGAATCGAATGAAACCACACTTTTCGGTAAAGCCAATTAGGATACAGAAGGTTGCAATGGAATGGACATACACACAAACATACATCCATACGTTTCATACCGGGGTAAAACAGTTGTCCTGACAGACGGACGAAAAGAGGCGAGGAGGTAGGTATATGAGTACAAAGACGACAATGGCAGAGGTATTGAGCTCAATCTTCAGATGAAAAGCATAAGTGGTACTTTTACCATTTAGGATCTGTCTCACTGGTGCAACAGCTGCGTTAGAGGCTGCCACTACCACTTTTAAACTCTTATAGATTTTTTTTTATGGAAGAATGTGGCAAACAAGCAAGCGGATCACCTGATGTTATGTGAGCGCTACCCATAGAAGTCCGCAACACGCAAATGTGTTGCAGACGCGTTGCCTACCTTTAATGGACAGAGGAGAGCACAGACAGGAATAAGGATATTTCCTTTTCTGAATTAGCCTCCTCCCAGTACAAACCTGTTCCCGTTCCCATCCTATCCTTATGAGGAAAGGGTGAGAAGGGGAAGAGGAGTGAAATTAGGCCTCCGGCACCTCACTCATCAGACGAAACGCAGAGTACTTCTACTTCACGCCTTTTTTCTGCGAGGTCGTTGTATTTCACCGATCAACCGGCCCATTCGTGCAACAGATGTTATTGTTGCGGGCTCTACCAATATCAATATATACTAAAAAAATTAAAGTGAAAGCTTTTGATACCTACTTAGTTACAACGGCTTCGTTGAATACGATTGTTCTACAAATAAGACGGTGCAGAATTGCTCGATAGTACGCTTAATGTTATTGCGCGATAACCTGCCGACCCTAGTCGATAGCACGCCGTGTAGCCGGCGTTTTTGTTGCTCTCGCAGACGTGCTCCGATAGTCGCCAACTTATTTATAAACAACGATTACACGTGATAGCAAGACAATTCTCGAGGCCACATTGTATGTATATTTATCTACCCCTAAAACGCCACAAAGACACAAAGATACATCCCTTACCATCATTCAGTAGAATACCTTGATCAGATCATCGGCCCATATTGTAGGATATTATTTGGACATAGTATTTTGAAAATCATGCAACAGGTGCTGTTAATAAAGAAAAATATTTTTATCAGGAAACATCAAAATAGAAAAGGATTTTGGTATCGGGCTATACAAAATGAGCCACTTAATTTTACTTATCCTTCTGCTAATCAATTTATTATATAAATGCTAATGATTCTAAATCGTAAAAAACTATGATGGATGGATGATTGTTTGTTATTCTTCACTTAATGACTACTAATCAAATTTGATTCAAACTCTACATTTAAATAGCTCCCAGATATAATAGAAAAACGTATAGATAAGTCGATTATAACTTACTAGCAACCTGCACGCCTTCTCTCGGGTAGAGAGATGGACATACATATATATTATGCTACTTGTTGATACATCTGGAAGAGCTTTCTGTTGGTGAAAGAATTTTTAACATCAGTTAAGTAGTTTTTGAGTTTATCCGAAACAAACAAAAAATCAGATCATTTCTTACGTGACTTAAAAATCGTTGCATAAAACGTATGACGGTTGACGTTCACACTCTTTAACCATCATATGTCACAAGTTCCGTGAAAAGAAGCCGCGAGAAGAAGAGAGAAGACAAAGTACAGGAGCCAACACAAAGTTTGTCATTCATTTTAACATTTATCGTTTCAAAATCTAAAGTTAATTATGTCAAAAGTTGCAACGTTTCAATTAAGACGGAAAAGTTTGAAGTTAACGTGTCGGAACCGTGACGGAAGCGTCGATAATTTCATCAGATCTTTATCTGTGAACCAGTCGCCGCAGCTGCTTCATTAAGACGTTTTTAATATTTTTTTTATTATCGTTCTTTACACGTGAGTCCTTGTTGTATCGTTTTATTTTAATGGTAGTTAATATAGAGCATCAAACAAGGGACAAGATATAATAGTTAATTCAAACAACCAAAGAAACCCGACTGTATGTTTACCATCATTCATCGCATCGGCAAAATATGACTATACTCGCATTTAAACTTGGCAGCTTTAAAGAATTTATATAGATAAAGGCGACTTATTTGTAGTCGTTGAAGAAGTAGAGCACTCACTTCTGTAACCCAGAGGCGTAGGCAAAGATTATGTATGGATTTCCATTTGGCGCGATCCTAGCACACCTCTCTCGCTTCTACATCTATACACACGATCTATATTTATTTATATTTTCTTCATTCAACCTTTCAACTTCCCCAACCACTTAGCCTTTCTCAATTCTAGTCACGACGTCTGTTTATGAAGAGAATGAAATAAATCTACAATATAAAATTTTAAAATAAAAATACGCCACATCGTTACCCTACATCTTCGTTTCATTCAACCAGAGGACCATTCTCTGACTTCTTACTGATCGTGTATATCCTCTTGTATTGCAAAAAGACATCTTACATATACCATAAATAAATACATATAAAAATTTAATGTTTGGTCCAAATCGCAAACTTCCATAATATCACAGTCCTGTACCGATCGTTTCGAATTTTTTAAACAACGTTATATTCATCTGCGCGCATGCTTTATGTATTCCATTTATTCCAATAATGAACTGTTCCCGAGGGTTAAGAAAAATACATAAAGGCTTAATTTACAATATCGGTTGTTATATGTTTTGACCTTAATAATTTTAAGACACATGTAACCTATACTTCTTTATATTATACCTACGTGAAATTGAATTACAAATATTAGCTGCGAGGAAAATAAGAAATAAACGTTCGAAGTCGGGGGCAACAGCTAGTATATTATATATTCATATGAAACAACAAAAAACTATTCGGAACAGTTCCCGCCTAATTTAGTATAAAGCTGACAACTGCAAACCAATACGACTCTTGTTACTTTCAGCCTCCTTAAATTTGTTTGACAACCAGCAACCTATCAATTATTATCGTACGTTAAGGCCAGCCTCCAAACCGTCATAAATTTTATAGGTAGGTAATTCGCAATAAACCGTTTAAAATATATCCAAAGTTAATTAAAAAGTATTAAACAGCTTACTTTACGGCCGCGTCTCGTTCTCTATACGTCTTCATTGTTCTCTTCCAGGCTTTTTGCGACCTTCGACTGGCCGACGTGATTGTTTACACCTTACTCTAAGTTTTCGAAATATGTGAATAAGCAACTAAATTTGTATTCCTTTGTATTTTTGGTACATATCCTTTTAGCTTTTAGTTCTTTTGCGGCCTTATTTAAGTTTTAAACAAAATTATTCAAAAATATATCGACCTACGTATTTTTTATATTAAAAATCGCGGCCCGTGCATTACTGAAACAATTTGAAACACTGCGGAATTCCTTCAACTCCCTTTTGAGTCGATTTTAACGACCAATAACTAGACGAGTAACTGTATTTCTTCAGCGGTTTTAATATTATTGAACTAATATATGACAGTACGACAATTTTTTTACTAAAACTAATCGTTTGAAGAAGGAGCCCTTTCAATCGGGAATGCACCACATCCTCGCTGAATACCGGTGTGAAGGTATTAACCTCCGCTAATCTTCCACATAGCTCATATAGTTTCCTTATCCATTCTTGCACGAATGTGTAACACTTGGGGTAAGTTAACATCAGTTGAGCCGCTGATCTGCTTGCTTTCTAACATTTTTTTTCATTTAAAAACATCATTCGTTATATTCTACGTGTTTTATTGAGATGTGTCATAATCTATACATATAATAAAAAATGTAACTGATCGCTGTCTGTAGATGGAAGATATTTGAGAAAAAACTATTATAAGGGGCCTTCATAAACGCAATAGAACCTAAAACGATGGTTATTAGAATTTTTGTCTGTTCGCCTGTGTGTTTGTTACCGCTATTCTCAGAAACGGCTTAACCGATTTGGGTACGGTTTTCACTGATGTATTGTGGCAAGCTTCACTTAACATTTAGTAGTTTTATCTCAATCGGTTTATAAATAAAAAAGTTATATCAATTTAACTATACTACGGCCATACTGTGTCGACCCCATATACGCGGGAAAAGGGCATCGTCATCTCATGATGGGTTATGTTAATATCATTTGCAGGGCGGGTGAAACCGCACGGCACAGCTAGTTTATAATATCCCTTGAAATTTGAATTGCTAGGTTTGAACCGCGAAAGTTGGAAAGTGAGTTTTGTCACGCGAACCCGTGGTAAGGCCGTGGCGGTAAACAGTGACCGTAAAGCAATTTTACGAGGCATTGTGAACGATTTACAGCCAGCCGACTAGCGATTGACTGCTGACAATAAAATATTGTTTTCTTTGTCGCTTTTTAACGATACCTCTTGTTTTTACACTATACATAATCATATGGCAAGCCGTAAGTTAAAAAATATATTGTAATACATAAATATATAATCGTTTATATAATTACGTATAACAATTAGAGTTGATCACAGAATTAGACGAAATGTCGAACTTCCGTGATATTTCATATATTCATTTGTTTATATATACCCAAGGATTATACTCAGGGTGAATAATTATAATGCAACCAAAGGTTTACAGTTTTACAGCACAGATATAGGTAACTAAATGAAGCTCTGATTAAAAAGGTAACATCACCCATCACGAGATCATTGTTTTTATTTATGAATACACAGACAGAAGCCAAATAATAACATCATTTGGGACCCGAGTACCTAAAAAGATTTCAGTTTTTTATCTTTAGGAGATGAAGAAGCTCTTTGTAATAGCTCGTGCCCACAACACAGAAATGAGAATGATTTCCATGATAAGTAATTACGAATATAAACTAATTTACAATGAAAAGTAAGGTCAAGGATTCTATACAGACGGATAACGCCGCGCTAAATTGACTAGGGCCATGGGAATATTCAAAACAGGCCTCGCCACAGACTTGGACAGCTATGGCAACGTCTGGCGCGGCCCGGCCGCGACGGGCCGTGGGATCGCACCTTTAGAGTCTATGTCACACGGGCATTGCGCCGATGCATGACGGACAGTGAGCCACACGACCAAATGCAGTGACGCAACGGAACTCACTGTTCTGTAGCGACGCAGCGTCGATCAGTCTGTCTTTGAATGACAATTGAGTGAACAAATGCTGAGCTGCGCCGCATTGTCGCTGCAGTTGCTGCTATCGTCTTTCTGGCCCGTCGATGCACCATAAAAAACCAGGATCTTATTCTATAGAGGTATACATAAAACTTATTTACTACACGGTCGTAAATCTGAATCATTAAAGAATTGATTGCACATTCCACAATTAATGTATGTGAAGGTGTGAGTCAGGCGCAAACGATCCGCGTTATCAGCGGATACATTTCTGGGCCGGTGTCATCGCATTACGCCGCATCTCCGATGATGCGCACGCGCCGACACTTTCTTAGAACATAAACAATAGCGGGAATAATGCAACCAAAGAATATGCCAGCCATTGTTTTGACTTGACATACATTTTTCTAATTACGTTTTATCATTACGTAACCATTAATAATATAGAAATACTGATACTAATACCGATCGTAGACCAATCTCACTTGGGGTCCAAGTCTTTATTATATATAACGTTATTTTGGCTTTTCCGTAACGTAAAATGTGACTAGTGGAATCGAAGTTCCGTCCCTTGGTCTGTATAGGTATACCTACTACCGAATTCTTGACTAACTAAATTATACTTCCTTTCTCTTTATCTTAAAGGTGGGTGGAAAATTATTGTCAATGATGAAAATGCCGAAGAGCCACTCCTTTGGTTAAGTTAGGTATTTATACAATTTCCTTATTTGGAATTATAAATTTTATTTATCTTTTCTCATAAGTATTATGTGAATAAGATGGCTAACGAGCAGCGGGTAGTCTTATTTTAAGTAATCACCGACGCCCATAAGCATCTACAACATCAGAGACACTGCAGATTGCGCGATGCGGCAATTAAGGAAGGTGTCTAACGCTACTATCCCTTTTTTATATATATTTAACCTCTTTGGTAGTATTAGTATCGGATATATACTACGACAAGGACGTCCAACTGGCCACGCGCACGCGACCCCATATAAAAAAAGGAAAATATAAATGAAAAAACAATAGAGAAGCGCGGAAAAAAGTGACAGTCATGTAGCGAATGGAATATTATGGTGTTAATTATTTTATGTTACAGTGTTTTTTACGTGTTTATATAATTGTAAATCAGTTTTACATCATAATAAACATTTGTTTTACAACAATGGTGGCTTACAATTAAACAGAAGGAGTAAGACCTCTTCTGAAAGGACACTAAGTCGTATTGTTTTGGAAACACCGCTGGCGACAGATCTTGCAAAGTTCTTTTTGATTAACTCTCGATTTTCTGGTGAATATCTTAACGAAAGTTATCTTAAGTGGTGATGGGGATACTTTTAATGTGGTGGCAGGGATCCTTCTAATGTAGTGGGGGTAGGCAGATGAACGGCGACGACGCAGCTCGAATTGTTAAGGTAGTATTAATGACATACCTACTAAATATAAATAATTTAATGTTAAGAATCACAATAAACACATCGATATACATTGTTTAAACCTATGTTGATATCAAAGGGGTGCGCGGCGACATGAGCGTCTAAGTATATATGTTATATGCCCCCACTCACAGATCGAATGATTGATAGGCGGCAGGACGACGGATAGGTTTGTGAGGTCGGGGAAAACGTATTCAGCAATGGCCTTCTTTCACATCAAGAATGAGCATCCAATACTGTTTTAACGTTAAAAGTTCTACAAAAAAGGTGATAAAAATTGCGACTTCTTTAAGATAACATTCGCTGTACTTGCCGCCCTCGAAACCATTTGATCGTAATTCTGTTGCCGCCTTTTAAGCAAATCACAGGCTTTCTTATCGGCTTTCACTAGCGAGGAGTACTTGTTATACTTAAATTGGAAATGGCGAAAAGGCATTGACTCCGGACAAACCGCAAATCTCCACGATAGTACATATTATTATCGCTATCTGGAAAATTTTTAAGCTGAATTCAGTATATTCTTGAAAATTTGGTTATAAACGATAAACTGTCTAATCCGAATTATCATTATATAAAAACTAGTACTTACCCGCGGCTTCGCACGCATTCGTTTCTAATTTCCCTCGTTGGAAACTTATGTTGAACTTGATTTCCAGTATAATAACTTGGTATTACATGTTAACATGACATGACAATAACAAAATGTCAAGAAGATGTTATAGTCATGCCACCCTGACTTACCATGGCAACCGATAGTAGGTTACAATTTTTCTATTACTCAAAAAGGATTTTGAATGGAAGGTATACTACACAATCTATAGTATACCTAGTCGGGTCATAAGTTCTGTCAAACTTCTGTGTTCTGTGGTTTTGAAATTGGCCAAATATTCTTCGTTCTAAAAATAGAACGTGCGTGCTTTCCGAATATAAAAAAGAAATTCATTTTTATTCATTACCAAATATGGAGAGATCTAAGAAAGAAGGTAGAGTCGCGGTTATCGCGTCGCACCGATGTGGTGGTGGCCAACAGAGATTTACAATATTCTGCAAACTTTGAAAATAACACTACGGTTTGTTTATCGCACTATCAAACGATAAACTGAAGATTCAAGCTTCTAAAATCGTAAGAGGACCGGCCGACCTCGCACAGTTGTCTTAACTGTGCGAGGTCGGCCGGTCCTCCCGATTATTAGAGCAGTACAAATCCAACGAAATCCTGTTCGTAAACAAAAATCTTAGTGTTAAATGAAGACGAGGCTTGTAGCCTAACGTAAAAAGACCTTACATTTTTTGAACGAGCTTTTAAAAAAATTAAGCTGATTTTTTCATCAGCATTTTCAACACAGTCAACATCACAATGTTCAACGAGGGCATTATTCTTCGTCACTCATGTTTCGACTTGGAGTCTCATATTCAAGTTTAACTGAGGTGTTTTTTTGTGAAAAAGGTGCAAAAACCAGTGCTGCGGTGTACCAAAATACCACCCTTACCAATATAGTGGAACCTTTTTCTCGAACCATGTTCGAAAACAGACATTGGGTATTCCGACTCTGCACCAGCTCATAGGGCACGAAGCAATACTCTAATAATTCCACTAGTCTGTGTTATGCTGAAACTGAATTTCGATTATGCTTTTTCGAGTGGTACCAAGTTAGGAGCTAGTTTCTCAGAGACCGGTACAATACGAAAGATCTAACACTGGTGAAAATCCGAACTGGTGAAAATCCGAACGTTTTGACATGTTTTGCACATAATAACATGTTATTAACGCGGAATAACAAATCCAACGAGGAAATTAATAATCGAATGCATGCGAAGCCCGGGCAATAGTTAATTTAAAATAAACACAGTAACCTTCTTATCCAAGGCTCTTAAAGTTCCCAAGTTTTTAAAATAAGTTGAGAGTGAAACAAAGTTATTGATCCTCGAGATAGTGTCTAATTCCGTCAATAGGTCGGAACCGATTATTTGAATATGAATTCTGCTTATTGAACGATACTTTTTTTCGTGAAATAAAGCCGCTATTTTCACTTGATAATTATTAACAAGATGATCAACAATATACCACTTCGGTAAGACAACACGATGCTGATGTCTTGTATTAGAGGATGGAGACTGAATATACACCATCACCGATAGCTGGTTTTTCTTTACTAGGAAACTTTATCTTGGAAATCATATCCCTGGCCGTTATCCGCTTTATGTGGGGTACTGTTATTGGTTGGGCGCTTCCCTATTCATCAGGTTCATCGTTACATTACACTATGTATCAGTGACTGGCATTCATCTCTTATACGCTATAATATTTCAGCGCCAATTTCCATTCCTGTAGAACCAGCTCCCTCTTCCCTCTTCATGGAATTCCGCTAATATCCTTCGCATGTCGTAATCTATCACATGTTTACTCTTATTTTTTTCGAGACAATCGAATCAGGGATATGAAGGCCGTATGCGCTAGATATTCAAGATAGCATTTACATCAAATTGCGAGCTATTTTTTCGTTGTTAGCACCGTCCAGCCCATAATGCATAGCGCGTCGCTGGTGACATATTCAGACATTTGACATGATATTAACACACAATACTAACAAAATATCTCCTACGTAATTAATTTACCTTTTGGAAATGAAACACGTTATGTTCATAAGTCTTTAGAAAAGGTATACAAAGGACCAAGCGCTTTACGCAATTTTTATTGATCAGCGCAACCTAAGGCTACGCTAGATCGATACGATAAACTAAGCTAGATCTTGACAATGTGTTTGTCTTTTTGTAGTACCTTTAACTTCTTATAAAGTCCTATCATGATTGACAGTAACCAATTCTGTTAATGTTTGTAATGTGAGTAAAATCAAGCTAATCACAGCTGGATTTATCTGTATGTTTTCGTATTCTTAAGTAGGCTAGGATAGAATCGCCATATTTGTAATAGGCATAATAGGTTAAGTCGTTAGAGCTGGTTTCCTTTTTGTGTCGTTTATACATGTTTAAACTGTTCGTTGCTCACTACTGTATTGTATAAATGTTTCTCATAAAAACTTGAAATATTATATATCATTGACAAGAATGAAAACAATTGTTACTATGTTAAAACAACTGTGCGTGGTGTGAAACAAAAAAAACGAATTACCACAAGTATGGTGTTATCAATGAACAATAGGATTAGCTAAGTGTAAATTACACAAAAGTATTCCAACAATACGTCAATTGCGACAATCAATGGCCAGTCGGCGAAACTAATTCGCAACTAACAAGGCCAAAAAACGGTAAAACAAAAAATCTGCCAACTGACATCGATTCTATCGCGTCTCGTAAAAAAACAAGCACAATGCGCCGGCCGTCCCGCTACCCTCGCTCCGCATTGAATTTACAAGGTTCTATCTACTACTAGACTTATTAATTTCAGCTCTATGGTTAAACAAATAGAGTAACATTTCGTAGTTTCTATTTAAAATGGAACTTTTTCACATGAAAGAGCAAATATTGAAGCTAGCTTGGAATCCGTCGTGGAGCGCGGCGACGTTGCCGCTCCGGCAGGGCCACGACGCTGCTTCTCTATGTATATGTGTGTACTTGTGCCACAACTGGCGCCGAATATTTATTGTATACTAACAGAATACTGACAGGGGCTTAGGGTGACACGGTTCCATGGCGATGCGAACACTTGGAAAACGTGTTGTGTGCGTGAAGCATAGAGCTTATATTAGAATAAACTAGTGTTTGTTATGACTTTGTTTCATTAATGTGTTTTTCTATGTGACCGACCAGGTGGCTATGTATAGGTCGCGTGGCCCGTTCGATACGAGCTCTGAATAGGTCGTATGTTGGATATAATGGGTTTATCGTAATGATAATTAATTTATCCGCGAAGGTTTTATCGCGGCGAGGCGAGAGCGCGGCGATATGCAACACACATGCAGGCGCACGAGCGTGACGCAACCAGTTCACTTTATCGTATAGCAACAACGATTATTCATGCAATTTGTGTTAACGTGTAATAGTTACCTTATTAAGAATCTAAGAATTTACAATTCACTTTGTATTCCTAGCCACGCGTCGGTCTTGTTCCCAGTTTTAATTGGGTTTTAGGTCAACAATATTCTACACTACTATACAATGGAAACTTATTATATATACTTTAAAGAATTTAATATCAAAATCTAAAGACGCCAAAACAAGTTCCCGACAACCATAAGCCATCCCATTGATAAACATCTATTAGACAATTCAATTGGATCCTATGTCCTAAAATAAGGACGAAAATAGTGGTATACCGCAGGGGCGGGTACGAAGACTCCTCA
>JWHW01006741.1:137136-147636 GCA_000931545.1 Papilio glaucus
GGTACGAAGACTCCTCACAGTACACGCTCGCAGTCTTAGCGGCGTATCCTAGGCCAGAGGTTAAGGCCCGCACTCTGTCAGCAGTAATAAGGGCTGTTTTAGCATGGAATCATGAATAGGTGGAACCGATTTCCTTCTGAGAGGCCGTCAAGGTTCTGAAGGAAATTGACGAGCGGGAGTGGGCCGAACGCGCTGGCCCTGATGACGATCAAAGCGATCCCGGAATGACGGCAGCATAGCGTAGTCCTATGGTGTCGTGGCAGAGAAAAAGTGCAAGTCAAGGACCTGCTCCCTAGTTCGGGCACAAGCTTAGTGCAACCGGTGCATTCCATTAGAGATCTCTCTCTCTCTCGACTCTCGACTCGAGGATGGCCACCGAGGGGGTTTGAGTGAGTACAACCTTACGTAACCCTTTTCCCCAGAAGCAGGGTTATTTTTTATAAGGTTTTGACCGAACCGACCGAAAAACATGGACGTAGTGGCGACAGCGTGTGCATAAATGAGCTCTATTGATTACGGCTTCATAGAAATTCATGAATGTGAATTAAGTGATCGGAAAACTAATCCTCTTTCCTTCGCATTCCCTCCCGACTATTTTCTTCTTCTTCCTACATAATGGCTGGCATCGCCTATACAACTGAATCACCATTAGTTTTTGTTACCGTGGGCTTACACAGACGAAAACATTCACATAAAACATAATGTTATCTTAGTTTTTTTTCAGAGAGAAAGATAGAGAGGAACCTTGTATCCGTTTAAATAAGTTATACGCCAGTTTAAGCCCATATGAACCAGAGACTCACTGGCATGTCTATACATATGATAAAAATGTAATTGATTGTTGTATGTACATGGAAGATATTTGAGAAAAACTATTATTAGAGGAATTCATTAACGCAATAAAACCCAAAACAATGATTATTATAATTATTGTCTGTTTGTCTGTGCGCGCTAATCTCAGAAATGGCTTAACCGAGTTGCGGTTTTAACTATTATATTGTGGTGGCTTCTCTTTAAATTTAGTGATTGTTTTACCTCAATCGGTTTATAAATAAAAAAGTTATATCAATTTAAACCACCATGTCGAACATTTGTTCGATAAAAATGCTATAAAATAGCTGTTCAGTTGAATAGGTTGAAATTTTAATTAACAATATATTATGATCTTTAACATGATGATGATTGCCAGTTTATATAAAGTTTAAAACAGGACAGTTTCGGAGTTTTTGCAAACATCAGCTAGACTCACTGTGCAATGAGAATATATTCATAGCATACGCACGTATTTCGGAGACCCTCGCGCTTGCTGGTAATGGTAACAGCTATATATTTGGTAACGCAGTATTTACACATATATAGACGATTTTAGATATTATGTATGTATGTATATATTCTTAAGTAATATGTTTTGTTAGGTTAGGTTAGTAACTTATTATTCCCGAGGAGGGTTGGCGTTAGGCAGGCGGCTATATAGTATGGACGTCGGTCACAGTTTAAACCGTCATAAGTGATTGTTAAACTGTTCTACGGTAATACTGTGACGACCTCATCCATACGCGAGAAAAGATCAACGAGATGATGATGAGGTTAGGCTAGTATTCAGTGGGTAATATCATTTCGTTTAAGTAAAATTGCAGGGCGGGTGAAACCGCGGGACACTACTAGTTCTGTTATAAAGTTACTGATCACGGCTACGTTTGCTTTCAACCTTCACTACGGATAATACCGTAGTTAAAGTAAGTGCTTCCCAATCCATGATCATTAGCTACGTCGTTTCCAGCTCGGTTCCGGCTGAAAAATCAGCTATTATCGACAAATTCCTGGCAGCTTTTTATTGGACATTGTTTCTGGTAGATCTTCGACAGGTTCCATTCCAGTCCTTTCGTGGATTGTACCACGTTTCGCATCCGTAGAGCAAGACGAATTTCGTATTGGAAGGTAATATCGTGAAATTCACTCGTCTAGTTAGTTCCTTGGGTCGCCAAATTTGTCTGCGCAAAGGGAATATTTCCCTAGCTTTAGGTATCGATACTTAAAATGAGTCAGTGTTAATACGCCTTAATATTATTCTATAACAAGTGACATTTCCAAGTTACATAGCGATCTTTTTTGTTGCCACAACATAGGTAAATATAGCAGCGTAAGTCAATATCGTCTAATATTTAACACGAAATTTTCGTCGAAATTCGTCGACAAATCCATTCTGGTGGTATCAATCAATTCATAATAAAACCGCACTTCGTTCCTAGTAGACAAATAATTGACCTTAGGTTAAGGCTTCTCGCATTTCTAAGGACACATTGCTCGCAGAACGGATGGAGGATGGCGCCGAGGAGTCCTAGAATGGCGTAATGGTCGACGCAGCGTAGTAAGGCCTCCCACAAGATGGACCGATGTTGGTCGAGGTTGCGGGAGTCCACTGGATGAGGGTGGCATGGGAACGATTTTTGTGGCGATCAATGGGGAGGAATGAGGAAAACTGGGGAGGCCTACGTCCAGCAGTGGGCGGGCGACCTTGGGCTGAAGAGAGGGGGAAGAGGGAGAGGGAAAAGGTTTCTCAAATTAGTCAGGACTACGTGGTACGATATGATCCTAAGCTCGTTGTTCTGAAGGAAACGTGCAATCATTATTTTTGAATAAATAACCGCGATGATTATCGATTTATATATTGTGTGAGTAGTTATATAATATTACCTATATATATTATATATATGTATATTTTTAAAATATGTTACCTATATACTTAGATTGTACTCAATATTACGAATTGGAATAATAGATGAATGGAACGTGTAGTGTTGTTGACGAAAAAGTTTCTAAAACGGAAAATATATTTAGCAGGTAGTACATAATAATGTTAATATATGTATTTTATATATTACTACTATTCTAAAGTCTTGGCTATTTTTACTAAATAAGTGTTATTCGTATTTTTTTACATTTTACGTTGCTTAAATTGTTTTTTTTTTACTTATTCAATAAAATATGGGTTCAATTCCCATGTATTTTGAATGTTGCTAAGCATAAGTAACCGTTTAATTTTAAAAATAGGAGGTGCAAGTTACGCGGTAGCAATCTATAGGTTGAGTATATATATAGGTACTTATGAGATCTTTTTTATTACAGGAGAAGGCAAACGAGCAGGTATGCGGCGCACGCGTGTAGTGACCGGCGGCGCCACTATCTGCAACAATTAGAAAAGGTAGGTACCGAGTGCTGTGTGAGTGTATGAGTTGCCAGCCGTTTTTGAAAGAAAGGGGAGGGAAATAGATGACGAAAAGGAAAGAAGTAGGGGATGAGAAGGGTTGGAACCTATAGCATCTCGCATCAGCCGTAATGCCAAAGAATAACTACCTCACGCAAATAATCATTAAGGTGCCGGTGCCAACTTCCTCTGGTCGAGTCGGACCATTAGTGCAAGACTTGATGCGGTTGCTCGCCCTGCTACTGTTGTGTGCTCGAATACTTATTTGTGAAGGATGTAACAGGATGTAAAGTTACCGAACATTACATTTTTCCGATGGTTACATTTTTTAATATTTACAAGCAAATACAAACATATAGTCAATTAGAAGTATTTCACTGAATTTTAATAAGTGGTTTGTTGTCGATATATAAATAAATAAATACACGCTCACGCCCGTAACCCAGAGGGGTAGGCCGAGATCATGGATTTGCATTTGGCACGATCCTGGCACACCTCTCTTGCTTGTTACATCTAAATCTAAACATCTACGTATACATGCTCGTCGATTATATATGGTCCTTATAGCGCCCTTCTTTAGTATGTCACTAATCTGATCGATTTAAGTTCTTCTTGGGCGTCCCCAGCCAACGCTGCCACTCACTTTTGCAACATAAACTTGTTTTGATACTCTCCCTTCATTCATCCGATATATGCAACAACCTTCTCCATATTTAATTATCTCTAGTTTACATTTAAACACATGCATGCAATAACCCTTAACAATATACATGACACATATAAAACACATAACAGATATATATGCACACAATATGGCCACATATACATATGTTGTTATTATATTGAATGTGTGTCTATTACCCAAGATTTCAATTTACTTTTAAATGTCTGATGATCTCCGCTGTCAGGATGAATTAAACGTCTGTAATCGTCAGGCCTGAATGTTAAGGCCTAACCTAAATTTTTGTGACTAAGTAATTGAATTACTTAAGAGTTCTGAGAATAAACCGCAATCTAAGCGGATACTTTAGTTTTCGAAAGTTATTGGAAAGTAGCCGATTTCGAAAGCGCTCCATCTAAAACTCCATAAAGTAACTTAACGCTGAGAGAAATTTAGTAACGACCGACGCTTTATAGGCCTATTTAGCAATATGCTATACATGTTCGATACACAACTTATTTCTCGAGTCGCACTATTTTCGGCATCAAGTTTTTGGCGTATGTGGGTTGTTATCGTTTTTTCTCCAAACTGGCCTAACTTCCGTTGATTTACGGCCAATATAAGTAGTAATAAAATATAGCAAACAACTTTTTTCTATAGAAGTATAGAGAGGGGTGGTTTTTTGACTTGTTGATTGACAAATAAACACATTGCTCGTAGAATGGACGGTCGGCTATAGATGTCGTATCACGTAATGCGGCCATGTACGGGACAACGCAACGCAGGTATAGACCCTATGTCGAGATACTAGCGATGCTTTACGTCGCCCATGGACACCTGCAACACCAGAGGAACATCAGATGCGTGGCTGGCTTTTAAAAAAATGATAGGCTCGCTTCTTGAAGGACCCTAAGTCGTACAGGTTTGAATACCGCCGAGGACAGATACTTCTTGCCTATCTTACACACGTACTTCTTGCCTATCTTCTGTTAGTTTGTGGTATTTCACTGGTCGTTCCGGCCCATTCATGCAACAGATGTCCATGTTGCGGGTTCTACCACTGCTTGAAATTTTTCATTTATAGGAACCCCTCCCCTGATAGTTCCATACCTAAAATTAAAAGTGTGTCTCAAAATACAAACGAATGTATTACATTTTAGCAACCAACGCTATATATATTTCTATCACATTAGTAAGTTATTAGTTATATGGTTCATTTTAAACTACATATTGTAGACATTATACATTACAGTGGTGTAATATAAGTTTTAACTTCTCAGTATTTCCGCGATTACCAATATAATTGTCAAGTACCCCCAATGGATCCCCGCGCATCCCTAGGGGTACGCGTACCACAGGTCGGGTACCGCTGCTAGCGGCACGCCCACTTAAGATAACAAGAGGTTATGTCGAAAATACATTTAGTTACTTAACGTAGTAGACAGATATCTTATACCCTGTTTAAGTTTAACGATTTATCGGATTACGTTTACGGGTGTTCTTTACAAAAATAACTTATGATATCTTCAATGCAATCCGCAATGTATGAATTAATATATCCTTATAATATTTAAATCTGTCGATTGCAATTTGCCGCGATGATAATCAATTTAGATTTCCCGTAATAAAAACTTTCGTTATAAATGCACTGAATATTCTCGTCATGAAATTAAAGCACTAATATTGAGAATAACACACTAATATTGCAATAACACACTGATATTGAGAAGTCCCTAAGCTAAATGATTTTTTTGGTACCCCTCTAAGCGGCGTAACGGACAGGGCGTTCACATTATGGCATAAGTGATACGCCTACCCAACACTTTTGCAGTACAACGAAGTTATTGTATAATAAAAACTTTCTCAAGTTTCTTTTAAACTAAATCATATAGACAAAAATGGTACGTTCTGTTAGGCCTTTTAAGCTGCAGGGCAGTTATTTTGTTGCAGCGAAAATAAATCTACCTTTATAAAGGTGTCTCACGGGAAGTATCTTTAATATTGTAAATAGAAAGTTCCACTTAAAGGAGACTACATTATAATTTTAAAAAGAATTTGAACTGTATTCAATGATACAAAAAAACGCCTGCCTGAGCGGAGAGTCGAACCCGGGAAAACACATTAAACATAAGTTTTTTATAACACCGATGAATAGAGTTGAAATTTGTTTACTGCAGAACGGATACTTTTTGAGCATTCGATAAATTAATTTAGTTCTAATGTAATTTAATAATATTAATCAGTCAATATTATGTCACTGACAACTATTAACACAACGGACACTAATTTTCGGCAAATAAAAAAATATCATGTGATTTTTACCGTTTAAACAAGAAATTGTTTAAAACCATTAAATGTAGTTCATCTTCTTTTTAAAATTAAAATGGAAGTATCCTTTAGGTAAAACTTCCTATTTAAAATATTTAAGGTACTTCACCTGAATGTGGCATTGCCGTGAGACATCCTGTACATGAAATGAAGAAGCTTCACATTGGTAAGATGATAATTAAAGTGACGATAGTTATAAAACAAAATAATAATCGACAAAAAATAAGCCCTTGTAGTTTATACGACAAAATAGGACCTTTGCACACGAAGATTTTTATGCGCGGGGGCGACGCGCGTTCTACGCGATTAGAACGCCTAGCGAACGCAAGACCGTCGCCGCGTTGTAACTTTGTATCGCTACAAACGCGTAGATTACGCGCTCTGGAGGACGCTCTGAGAGAACGTGCTCGTCAAAAACGCGCGTCGTCTTCGCGCACAATAAACGTCGTGAGAACATGCCTTTAACAATAAAATTCAAAATTGAACGCCAGAAAAATAAATAAATAAAAGTTCGTCGAAACTGTTCCGAACCTTTTTTTTTACTTTTTTTATGTCAGTAAATGCCTATCGCATATCCGCCCTTGCGGGGCACTGTGGACTAGATTATGTCGGGCACCGACTTAAACCTGACAGCATGCCTCGCGCGCATATCGGAGGGGCTACGAGAACGCTTTCGCACAACCTCCGCGGTCCCGCCTGCGCCAGCCGTTTCCGGCTCCACCTGAGGAGACGACACCGGTGCAATGCAGGTTCGGGATTCCCCGCCCTCCCCCGCTGATGCCGCCTTGAGTTTTTTATAGAGGATCACTCCTCGCGGCCCCGTCTTGAAAAAGACAGAGGCAGCCCCACTGCCGTCGCAGCCGCGGTGCGACTCCGCTGAGTCGCGGAGGATAGGGAGAGTTGCGCATCGAAATACCAACACTCCTCCTCCTCCTCGACTCCACCACAACTGCGGAGACCCCTCAGTCCTCGCAGTCCGCTACAAATGGCGGACTCAAAAGAGTCTACTCCGAGCGGCCTCCTCTGGCCGGTCCTACGCCTTGGACCTGCCACTCCTGCGAGCCCACGAGTAGGCCTGCTGGATCGGGTCGCCCGCAACCCAGGTCACGGGCTCCCCTTGGTGTTTGGTTCGTCCGCTCACTGGGACAACCCAGCAGGTCCGCGGAAACTGTTCCGAACCTATAAGATTTCCCCCTACCAAATATCGTCTAATGAGGCTAAAGAAGTTTTACTTCAAGAATACCAGTGGTTTTGATTTTAATCCTTCGTGAAAAAATATGATACGAAAATAGTTTTAATTATTTGACTATGTATGTCTACGCAGTTCTAGGTTTTATAAGGTGTTAAAAAAGTTTTTTTGGCTGAGGCTGCTTCGGTAGTTCCCGAACCAGCCTCAGCCAAAGCACTCTAAATATCTTTTTAACAACTATTTTGTTGTGGTCGTTTTGTTATCGCTATGGAGCGGTCCTAATAATGGTAATATAAGATAAGCTTAGATAACATGGAGAACGCTTTGCAAAAGCATGTTTTAAAGAAATAAACCTTGGACAGTGGTAGAGCCAGCAACAACAACATCTGTTGCACGAATGGGCCGGCTCGACCGGTGACATACCACAAACTCACAAAAGACAGGCGTAAAATAGGAGTGTATTTATGCGTTACGTCTGACGAGTGAGGTGCCGGAGGCCCGATTTCTCTCCTCTTCCTTTTCCCATTCTTTCGTAATAAAGATAGAACGAGAAAAGGAAGAGAATTAGGTAATGAATGGGGAAAATATCCTCCTCTGTCCATTAAAGGTAGTCAACGCATCTGCAACTCATTTGCTTGTTGCCTATGGGTAGTGGCCACGTAACATCAAGCGACCCGCATGCTCGTTTACCAATTTCTTCCATAAAAAAATTACGACGAATACTGCGTTTCGCCTCACGGGTAAAGAGCCGGCGGCCTAATCCTGGTTTTTTCCCTTCCCATCCATTTCTAATAAGGACAGGGAGGTGTTACCGGGGAGGACATAAAAAGGAAATTATTTTCTTTGTGTCTTCCCCTCGTCTGTCCTTTAAAAGGAAGGCAGCAACGCATGTGCACCTTATTCGCTCGATGCAGATGCCTATCGGTGGCGCTTGAAGTCGTTGCTCTTTTGCTAACTTTTATTTTAAAAAATCGACTCTCTTATGTTTTAGGCAGGAAAATAATCGTTGGGTCGTACGGAGTTAGTCTCCATTAAATGCGGCGCGTTGACGTAACACCAATAAACTGAAGTTATAATTTAAAGAAAAAAAAGATATTTATGAACGACAACGCTCGCGCCCACTCTAGCAACGTGGAAACGTATATGCTAAAGATCAGAAGTCATAGCTTGTATTGGTCAGCTAAAAGCTTCCTACCTTTATCTCATAGAGCATGTCCGAGACGTTCTGAACTGACAATTTAGATCAATCCATTGGTTAAAAGAAAGATAGAAGAACACTTGCCTATACTCGATGGATGCTGATTTTTTTTGCCTAAAACTACCTTTTACATATATAAGAACATCTACAAATGAATTGGATTGGATGGATTACTACTGCTATTTAACTGTTAAAACGCAGTAGCCGTTTTTATGCAAATAGTTATTTCTTACTATATAATTAAAAATTAAAATGTATCAAATATACATAAAATAAAGTGAAATTCATGTTTATGACATATCATAAGATAGTAAATGCACTTAAAAATATGAAAATAGTATACGATAATAAAATCAAATTGATGTTTTAGAGCACAACTCCTAAATACTGTACGGAATGGCAGCGAGCTGGCAACGTCGCGCGGTGTCCAAGCTACGGCCGCCTCCCGGTAGAAAGCGCGTTTCTAATCTGGACGAGCGACGCCAGTCATTGACTCCGCGATCCACGCGCTCCGCCGAACTCGCTCACCATATTTACGTATCTTCTCAACTGCATTTACACAATATTATTTCAAAATATTATCACATGATTGATTACTGTATACGAAATTATTAAGATCCACAAAAAGAAAACAATCTTCTACTTTGTTTAGGATAGCTTCGCAGTTAAAGTACAGTCGTGTTTGTCAATGATTATTATTGTACAAATTAGAATAATAAATAAACGACTAGTTTTTCTTATATTCATGTTTGTATTGTTATTATTACAAGCAAATGTAATGCGCATACTGTGTAACAAATTAAGCAACATTCGTTTAAAACGGTCTGAATAAATATTTAAAGATAAGTAAATAATAAAACTCTTTTAATTGTATATCTTTAATATAAACTTTTAATACAAGTTACTAATATCATTTTAAGATCATTTATGTAATAAGCGGAAAGAAATGTTCTCTTTTTTTTCAGCACTTCTTAACATTTATCAACTTTTTAAGTCCGTTGGCTGATCTGATCTCGATCCTGATCGATCTTGAGGCTACTGAATGCACATCTTGTGGGACAATTTTTAGGACTCTTTACAAAAAGGTGGTCCATATTCGAAAACCTTTTTCCATAGTAATTTTAAATGTGGAAGAGCCCGCAACAACGTCTTTTGCACGAATGAGTCAGCTTAACCAGTCAAATACCACGACCTCACAGAAGACGGCGTGAAGTAAAAGTATTCTATGTTTCGTCTGATGTATGAGATACCGGAGGCCTAATTGTCCCCTCTCCTTATTGTGATAGGGAAGTGGATTGAAAAGTGGTGGATGGATAGGAAAATCCTTTTTTCTGTTCATTAAAAGCAGGCAAGCATCTACAACTCATTACTTTGTTGCACATGGCTATTGGTCACTAATTATCACATTTTTCTATAAAAGAATACAATTGATTAGATATCAGCCTTCCGAACGCTGTGACCAGCTCTTTTCTAAATGCAGTTGTTTTGTGCGCATCGTTATAAAAAATATCAAGGAAAGTGTTTCTTTGTGACCATGATACGACGCAACATTTTAACAGTGGTAGAGCCCGCAACAACAACATCTGTTGCACGAATGGGCCGGCTCAACCGGTGGAATACGACGACCTCACAGAAAACAGGCGTGAAGTAGAGTTATTCTGCGTTTCGTCTGATGAGTGAGGTGCCGGAGGCGTAATTACAGTCCTCTTCCCCTTCCCACCCTTTCCTTATAAGGATAGGATAGGAACGGGAAGAGGATTGGTAGGGGAGAAGGGGCGGGGAAAAGGAAATATCCTTTTTCCTGTCTATCCACTCCTCTGTCCATTAATGTTAGGAAACGCATCCGCAACACATTTGCTTGTTGCGGATGTCTATGGGTAGCGCTCACAGAACATCAGGTGATCCGCTTGCTCGTTTGC
>JWHW01006741.1:147648-168015 GCA_000931545.1 Papilio glaucus
TTGCGTTGCGATTGCCAGTTGGGGAAACCAGCAACTTTAAACAATCGATGCAAATTCAACAGTCGCTAGTTGCGGCAATTAGAAACTATCTTAGTCATCGATTGCAGCAACTGAAAACTGTAGTCGATGACTGCAACTCGCATCTCGAATTGGTACGCGTGCGCAGTTACGTTGAGATATATATAAACAGCTAGTTGCCAGTTACTTCACTAGTTGTTCCAGCTACAAAGTGCCTATAACTACTTGCCACCCCTACCTTTCCCTTCTATTATTATATCATCAATAGGTGACCGATGCCGCTAACAATTAGTCACCGCAGCGCAACTAGTCTCCCGAGAAGACGCCTCGGTTGAATATTTTAGCAAGTTAGAATAGAGAAAGTGCTGATGTACCTACTATTAAACAATCATGCAATGCGTGATATGCGTTATATCACTAAAGTATTAATAAACAAAGATAAATAGTTATCATTTCGGGAGTTTATAAGTAACGGGAACCTTTCGTTACGCCGCACTTGGTAGGTATCAGAAACCTCCAGGTGGCGAGCTATCGCCCGCTGATAAGCTATCAGTTGTTATCGGCATCCGCGCAGCTGCCTGCTCCTTCGCGCTTCAACTAGTGTGGAAATAAGAATGACGTGTTATGGGACTAGCCGAGTCTATCAGCAACTTGTCTATTAAGATCCAGAAATCGAGTACGTATGGAATAATATCGAAGAAGCAATAACTTACCAGACAGACATAAAATTAAACCAGCGATAACTGGACTTAATTGTCCGTTCTATCAAGTTACTTTTAAACCGGGACAATTTAATTTAATGAATACTCGTCTGCGCCATTTTTAATCTTGCTCTAGACATCGCACTTAATTTTAATTCGAAGCCTTTTTGATACTGCTTTAGTGGAAGCCCATCATCTCTTTCATCTGCCTTGTGAGAGAGCGAGATAAAAAACTCGGAAAAGAGACACAGAAAAGTATGAAGAGAGATCGATAAATGGTACAGGAAAGTTATAATTATTAAGAACTAGCTTTGCCTCGCAGTTTCACCCGCCGTGCATTAATTTAATCAATCAAATGGATTTACATGACTATTAGTTTAAAAAAAAACTGGACAATGTACACATGAAAATTTTCAAAAAAAAATTATGTACTATTTTTCTTTTTTTTCTACCTCTTAAATTGATTTTTATATGTTATACAAAAATACGCTCGAACTGTCAAACGCGCCAAGTTAAAATAGTCGTTAGGTTTACTCAAAATTTCTATTTTTTTGCGCAAATTTCTTTTTTTTTCTCTATAAGAACCGCCTGACAATAACAAACACAACAAAAAAGAATTGGCGTAATCCGTCCCGCCGATCACGCGTGATGCCGTGACCGAGGGAAATATGGATTCATTTATTTATATGTATATAGGTGAATAAAAGATGCATTTAATTTTACTCTTTTTGTATAAATTTAATCATAAGAATGACATAACTTGAAATGGATAAGTAATGAAGTAAAAATGAAAAGACCTACTGCTTGCTCATTTGTAAACGATATCGTTTGATAGCTTGTAAATGAAACATAAAAATATTTGAGTTAACGGATGACTTGGTCCCTCGACTCGAAATATAGCTTTTTCGTGATATTTTTAAAATATAATTTATAAGACACAAGAATGACAAGATTTATTGCGGTAACTAAAATACATTAGACAACTTGGTCTTGGTACTTTGACTGAGATATTTGAAATTAGTAAACAACAAAAGGATTAAAATGGATCTATAGATAGAAATATGAATTAATGAAATTAGTAAACAAAGGCCAAAAGGAAAGAATAGGTCTATACAATGTGAACCTATATGGCTAACCCCCGTGGCTATATAAGGATTCTCACAAAGGACTATGTTGGACCAAGTTATTACTAGGACGAAACAAGGTAATTGATGAACAAGATTATTGAGCATTTGCTAACGGCCGTATCTAAAATCTAAAACTGTACTGGTAATAGTTGTACGGGTGCTTTTAATTTAGTTAATTTAGTTGTGCTGTAACTAAATTGACTAATAAAAACGGTGGTGCTAGCGGTGGCGGTGGTCTTGTGTTATTTAAGTGGCTACCGGCGCCTCTCCATTGTTCACTGATTGCACCGTCATTGTGTCCTATTGTACGGCAGTGAGAGCTATTGACAACACACTTTTGTTGTTTACCGGATATGTCCCGGTCAGTAGTTTTATTGCCTAGATTTCTAAATATTTACAAATACCAAAAAGAAATCCTTAACTCTTTTTTATTTACCAAGCGAATGGAACGATTACTGCGGTTCACCGTTGTAAAAAATATGTAATACTAGCTGTGCCCCGTGGTTTCACCCGCCCTGTAATTTTACTTAAACGAAATGATATTACCTACTTAAAACTACCGTAACCTCATCATCATCTCTCTGCCCTTTTTCGCGTATGCGGGGTCGACAAGTATGGCCGTAGCACAGTTTAACAATTAAATATGACTGTTTAAACTGTGACCGTAGTTCATACTGTATAGGTTCTAGCTACAGTTTTTACGGCCGGCCGCCTAATACCTAACGCCAACGCTCCTCGGGAATGATAATAACCCAAACTAACAAAACATATTATACATAAGAATACATACATAAATTCTAAAATCGTCTATATAACCTATATATTAATACTGCGTTACCAAATATATGTATGTCACTATTACGATTACCAGAGAGCACCGTAATAATATAATAATAAATACACATTTACACACACAAGTTTGACATGGTTCTTTAAAATGATATAACTTTTTATTTATAAACCGATTGAGATAAATCAAACACTTAATTTTTAGTCAAACCGCATCCAATTTGGTTAAGGCGTTTCTGAGAATAGCGCGCACAAATGCACAGACAAACAGAAACCAGAAAAACAGACAAAAGTTATAATAATCATTGTTTTGGGTTTTATTACGTTTATGAAGGTCCCCAATGATAGTTTTTCACAAATATTATAAAAGTTAGGATTAATCGACATTATTAAACATCGCTAATAAATCGGCCAGTACCAATTATTTAACATGATTTTAATCTATATAACTCGCAGTGAGTGGAGCGCCGCGGAATCTGCCCCGTCACCATCGCCTATTGAATCAATTAGCCAGCTAACTGCGGTAGCCCCGCGTTACTCCGCTCCGACAGAGATAACATCGACTGTCTCCGTCGCACCTCGCACGTCACTAGTGACGGAATTAAACAAAATAATTCAGTTATTAGCGCTAATTCGATTGTTATTTGTTTACGGTACGGTTTGTCTCGTTCTGTTTTAAAATGTTCCGTGAACTACAGATAACGTCATAATATTTTTAATTTACAGAAAGAACGTTTCGGATTTTTTTTTTCTGTCGACAGGTTTGTTTGTTTGTAACGGGTTAATTAATATAAAAGATAATCTGAGGAACCAATTTTAATGGTTTTAAAACAATAATAAGAAAGTGACCCCAGTAAGAAGTAACATAGAGTATATGTATGAATATTATTGTTTTAAATTAGCCGGGGAGCGCCAAAGTCTGTCAAAACGTTTTTTAAATTGGTGAATACTGGCCAAATAATCTTCTATTAATTTAAAAAATGGAACGTTTGCGCTTTCCGAATACAAATAAAATCATTTTCATTCATTACCAAATATGGAGTGGTCGAAGAAAGAAGATAGAGTTGCGGTAATCGCGTTGCACCACTGTTTTGTTACGCGCCAACGGAGATATTCAATATTCTGCAAAATTTGGAAATAACACTCCGGTTTGTTTATCGCACTACAAACGATACACTGAAGATTCAAGCTTTGAAGATCGTAAGAGGACCGGCCGACCTCGCACAGTTAGGGCATGCAGGGATCATTAAAACATTAGGGTCGTGAATCCAACGAAATCCTGTTCCTAAACAAAAAATCTTAGCTCTTCAAATGGGGATAAGCAGAACCGAAATGGGGATAAGATAACAGTGGTAGATCCCGCAACAACAACATCTGTTGCACGAATGGGCTGGCTCGACCGGTGAAATACCACGACCTCACAGAAAAACAGGCCTCAAGTAGAAGTATTCTGCGTTTCGTCTGATGATTGAGGTGCCGGAGGCCTAATTTCAGACCTCTTCTCCTTCCCACCCTTTCCTCATACGGATAGGATGGGAACGGGAAGAGGATTGGACGGGGAGGGGGTTAACGGGGAAAAGGAAATATCCTTGTTCCTGTCTACGCCCTCCTCTGTCCATTAAAGGTAAGCAACGCATCTGCAACACATTTGATTGTTGCGAATGTCCTTGGGTAGCGTTCACTGAACATCTGGTGATCCGCTTGCTCGTTTGCCACCTTATTCCATAAAAAAAACCACGGTAAAATGAGTGTTAAATGAAGACTACGAACCTATCGTAAAAGACCGGACATTTTTTGAACGAGCGATGAATGGTAAAGATCCTGCGCTATGTTACGGCGGTACGCAGGAATTTTTTTTTTTTACGAAAAAAATAACCATCGAAGAAAGTTACAATAAACAAAATGATAATGTGTATGCCCACAGCAGTAAAAAAGCCAGATCATGTATTCCGAGGGTTCAACGAGGGCATTATCCTTCGACATTTATGGTTTGGATTGGATTGTCATATTCCGGCTTAACTGAGGTATTTTTTGTGAAAAAGGTGCAAAAACCAGTGCCGTGGTGTACCAAAATACCGCCATTACCAACATAGTGGAAACTCTTTCTCGTAACACGTTCGAAAACAGACATTGGGTATTCCAACAGGACACTGCACCAGTTCATAGGATACGAAGCACGCAAAACTGATTGACCGCCCATGGAATAAACTTTATCGGGCATGAAGACTAGAAGAGGAGGGCCTTCTAGTCCAGATTTAAGCCCACTACAAGATATGGCAACGTTTGAAGGAGAATGTCTGCGCTAAACCTCATCAGAATTTGGAGTCTCTTCGAGCGTCTCTGGTTAAAGCAGTGGCAGAAATAGATATGAATGTGGTGCGTGCTGCCATCGATGATTGGCCGGGTCGATTAAGGGCTGAGATGTGTTCAAAATGGGAGAAGGCATTTCGAATAATGTAACTAAAATTGTATTCTACATTTAATTACCTTTCATTTATAATTTCTGAGTAATTCTGAATAAATAACAAAAAGTATCATTAATTACATAAAAATTTGGGACGGTCCTTATAACCCGTCTAATTTCTTTTGAAAACACAGATGAATTTTACCGTCAGGAAAAAATGGAAAATCTTGATTAGAACAACTCATGAAAGTGGATATCACTTAAAAGATTAAATAACTCTTATGTGCACATAAGTGACCCGCCCTGGCTTTGCACGGGTAGTTTCTCCATATTAATTTTTATCCCTTACTTTAGATCTTTAGGGGATGAATTTAGAAAAAGTTCTAATCTACGTAATAACAGAAATCTCAAGGTACAAAATTACAAGTAGCATAGGTGCAGTAGTTTCTGCTGTGCGAGATGTCAGTCCGTTTCTTGTTTTATATATGTAATTAATTAATTAAGCAGATGAAAATCTTGTCTATAAAATCTGCGGACTGTAAGACCATACTATTATTATTTAGAGTCGTCGTTTCAGGCTTACAAGTCATTATCATCAACCTAAGGTAGAAGAAACAACAAACACTTTTTGTATAATGATTTATATCTATTCTAATATTTACGCGAATACTAGGTACACAATGAAATTAAACTCATTATTGTGTGCGGCTGATAACTTGTGGCAAGAGTCGTTAGATATGCAGACTTCGTTTTTAGGTTTTTGTAAGGAAAGTTACATGCGCTAACTTACCCCCACTACACAAACCCTTGCCAAATTACATGTCGCTCACAATACTAATTCTACTCGAAATTTCGGGAATATAAAAATTAAATAAACGCGACAAAATCCATAAAACTAGTTTAATTTCAACACGTTTTGTGTTGTAAAAAATGTTGTTTATTAAAAATGGAATTATGTTTGGTTGATAAATACTTCTCAACAGAAACACAACCGAAACAGAAACTTCAGAACAAACAATAAGGTTGTAATTGTAAGATATTTACCTAGTCACCCTAGAACTTACACCCTTTTAGAAGTCTAAGATCCGCAACAGTAATCCTATTAAGCCCTGAGTGACGCGCCAGGTGAAATAAATTTCCTTTTAACAGCTGTACAAATTGAGTATAAGCTCAATCGAAGGGAATTAATTTTTAAATACGTTAATTACCTTAAATGAATATGTTCTCTTTTTTTTAAATATCAAGTTAATCCTAACATCGAATCTATAAGATAAGAACCAAAGTTATTTTTTTTAATATTTTACAAATGTCTAAGAAAAAATGTGAATTAGTCATCGAAGACCAGGCTTCTAAAAACAGAGCGTGCGCATTATGAAATCGCTAATTTATTGACAAAGACTGGACGATGCCTCCAAAGAGAAAATATTTCACAAGCTGATGTAAGTGTTATGTTGAATGTCTACCGCGTGCTGCCTTATCATCGTTAATTCGATTGTTTCGAAATCAACAAGAGTAAGCACAATAATAAGTTGTGCAATGCAATGCATTACGACACAGAAGAGATACTAGCGGAATTCCATGAACACAGTAGAGGGCGCTGGTTCTACAGGAATGGAAATAAGCGCGGGATTATTATCACAGATAAGATGAATGCTTATCAGCTAATGACGAACATGACGAGAAGACTCCTCGTGACATTTGACTATCCCGACAATGGAATTGTATTTGATCACAAAGACAACAAAAAACAGGACAAAGTACAACCAATTATTCCCGAAGAGGGTTGGCATCAGGCAGGCGGCCGGCCCTAAAAACTGTAGCCAAAACCTGTACAGAATATGGGGTCTACATACGACTACAATCTATGTCAAATCAAATGACTACTTCAAAGATTGTGGGCATACTGTGCCGACCCCACATGAGTGGGAAAAGGATAGGAAAATGAAGAACCAAAGTTTTTTACAGGGTCCGTTTTGGTTTTTGTTTATGGTATTTTCGTATCTTCTTCGTGATAGCTTCACACATGACATAGTTCCGTGACAGGTAACAAAACTTCCAAGCTGAGTTCAAATGAACGAGGATCAGAGATCTCTTAGCACTTGGGCAAATGTTAGCTGTTAGGGACTGAGTCAAACAGTTTCCCAATAGCGTTGGGAGAGGCTAGCTAAATGATTATACAACACAAGCGATTGCGATTTAGTAAATTTTTATAAAATAAAATGTTGTTTTTTGCAGGAACAGTGCTATCACTGCGACTATACTTATCTCACATTTTGACTACGCAGTAGAAAGCGGGCTACGTATCACCACATATAAGTATAAAAAATCCTTGCGCTGTGAGCGTTTGTCTTAACATTAAACACGTGAATACCACTCAACTTCGTATTGTTGTCACAAATAGAAGAGTTTTTCATCAAAGAGGTGTAGGTATAATTCAATATGTATTTTTGTAATTTGGCTGAAATATGACGATTGTGTAAGTATAAGTAAATGGCTTCCAACAAGTTCTGGTCGATTAGCTAGTAGACAGTAGTATATATGAAATATACAATCCGGATATACGTTTTTTTTTTCTCCGGATGGATTATTTAACTGGAACATGTATCAGTTCTTTAGTCTATTCTCTCTTTTATTCTAAGTTATCTCTTTCTTAGCATACCAACGTATAACTCTATTAAAGAGAAACAAATAACGTTTTCTGTAAAATATGATAAGCATTCCTGTGGAATTGTAAAACTTAAGTGACAATGGGCCGGGCACATTGCTCGCAAAACTGATGGCCGATGGGGCCGAAAGGTCCTGGAATGGCGGCGCGCACAGTCGACTCAGCGTAGGTAGGCCTCCCACAAGATGATGACAAGATGGACCGACAATTTCGTCAAAGTTGCGGGAGCTCACTAGATAAGGGCGACATGGAAGCGATCTTTGTGGCGATCACCGGGGAGATCTACGTCCAGCAGTGGATGACTGTCGGCTGAAAAGGAGAAGTATAATTCTTTCAGCACAGGAAATCGGCTCGTATTATTGTTTGTTTACTTAATCCTTTTTGTAATTCACTGATTAATATTTTTGTTTGTGGTAGATATTTTGTTGAGAACTTGTATGTCTCCGCATTAAATCTTCAATTTCAAGCGCTAACTTTGACTTTAACAAAAATGCCAAAGTTTAGTATCACTAAAAATAATATAACTAAGAAAATTTCAATATTTTTATTAAATATTGTGTTACGATACAAATAACTTAAGTTATATTTACGACAATCTACTAATCAACAAAGGCTTGTACGGGCGGCGTTCCGTCGTTCTTTCACTAAACGGGCATCAGTTTAATTGGATTGCAATCAATGACGAAACGCTTTACAGCGACAGCGTAAGTAGGCGAGTGTAAGCCGGCAGTCACCGTAGTGTACACAGGAACAATAGCCGGCGCCGACGTCGCCCCAACAGGGCTACCACACAGAATATAAATTGAATGAAAATAAATTACCTTTCAATTAAACTTCAATTACCTCAATGGCTAAGTTAAGTAAAGCGAATAATACTAAATCTGTGGTCTCGCTGTACAGCAAAGAGCTATGAAAGCCTTTGACCTTAAACTAACTTGCTATGTACTTTTAACTTCGATGAATAACTAACTAAAATATATAGAAGTAACTACATTAGATATCGCAGCTCCAATTTCTTAATTGGAGCTGCGATATCTAATGTAGTTACAAACTCTGAAAAAAATTAAAATAAAAAACCTTTTAATCTAATAAAATAATACGTTACAAAAAGTGATGCAGTGTCAGCCCTGAGTGGAGCGAGTCGGCGGCGGGCCGCTACTGTTTGCGCAACGCTTTCCGCCCGGCCGCGCCTGACTCACGCGGCCGCCACAACACACACACTGCTAAACTATATGCATGAAATATAAATTTCGTATATATCGTTTATCTATAGTGTAAACTCTTTATAGCGAAATTCAAGGAACCGAGCATTTTTATCCTTATCAAGAGTTATAATTATATTTAAAAAAAAAAAAACATTAAAGGTAGGCAACGCATCTGTAACTCACTAGCTTGTTGCGTTGTTGTTGTTGCGGTACCTACGAGTAGCGATTACTTGATATCGGGTGTAGAGCTCGTTTGCCATCTTCTGCCACACAAAAAAAATTGTATGTTTACTTATTTTAAAGGTGGACCTTGAATAGTAATGCGCCCTTTAGAAAAAAACCATCTAACGTAGCGTTACCCTTGTAACGATATCTGAGATCATAATTTCTAGAGACAATACACATTCAAGGCAATATACAAGAGCGACTGTTTATGACCTCGGAAATTTTGGCACCTCAAACATTTAATCATGTCCTTTACAAACTGATGACAAACAATAATATTGATAATAAATATGTATTTATTGACGTCGAAACGTGAAGAAATTTCATAGTAATAGAGAATGGCTTTTGCGCTATAATAAGTGTGTGTTTGTATGTGTATTTATGGGTTTTTAGGTAAATCAACCAATTCTGCTCATTTCCAATTTGTAAGGAGTTTATCGTAATATCGTCACAAAGAGTTGACACTGTACTACAAATCATGAATGAAAATATCCTTTAACTTAACTTGACATCCTTGAAGAAAAGAGCGTATTCCTTCCTAGCAACGCATCTGCAGATCCTCTGGTGTTGCAGTTGTACATGGGCGTCGGTGATCACTTAACACGAGGCGCCCCACAGCTCTTTTGGCACCTTAAAAAATATAAGTGGTTCATTCTTCTACGATATATTACAGCTTTTAAAATCGTATCGTTTTGAATTCGGTGATTATTACTTATATACATATTTATCTAAAATGCGCTGTATACTAGAGAATCCTAGAAAGTGTCAGTTACCTAATAACAATGGTCCAATCAACAGTTACTACACGAAGAAGCCTGATCTTGAAACGGTTATGTGTAGATAAAAGATATATAATTTCTGTGTTTCATTTAACAAGTGAAGGGAGATACTCCCATCCTTTACCATTTTCTTTTTCCTTATTTACTCCTTCATCATTTCTTCAATAAACATTGGCATCGTATTCACTATATTTATGGTTGTTGGTTCCCATTCTACAACTTTTACGACTGCTATCAATGGTTTTCAGTCAAAATTCGACTGAAGTTTAATATTGGCCAATCTATGTCGGAACACCAAGACAACACCTAAGCTTGTGCTGTGATGAGTAAATAGAGTTACAACAATTTAAAGCAATAGACTCTTAAATAAATTCAATTCATACAAAAACAAGAGGGAAAATGGCACAGGCAACATTTTATTCGTGTGCGTAAAATGATACGAAAGGATAAAACGCTTCCCTCTAATTAAAAGTATGGTTAAAATAAAAATTACGCGCTTGCTTTTTAAGCTATTATCTTAAAATTTCCGGAGAACTGGTGTCGGTTGCTATGCTATGCGGTTTGCTTACTCCTGGGTCCAGTGAGTTTTAGGTAAATGACAAAATTATAAATAGAAAAATTTCAAAATTAATAAAATTTGTAGTATAATAAAACGCAATGGCAAAGTTCAGTTAACTAGAATATAAATCAACGATAACTAATCAAAATAGAGATTTAATAATTTGCTTTAATCATGTTTGACACCGCATTTATATTAACTTAATAATAATAATTATTATTTATTCTTAATATAATCAAATATTTACATTAATTATTTATTCTTTGTAAAACTTCAACCAACTAAAACTGTAAAACATAGGTATTCCTAATCATAAAAATGTAAGAATTAGTTCAAAATTTTTATTTGGTTAAAGTAAAGATGTTAGATGCTGAGTTACTAGTTCCGATCGTTTTACCTGTGCCGTAAAGATCATATCAGCCAACAATTGCGGCGTCGTCCTGTAACGTCCCGCTATTACAGAACCTTTCGGCCCAGGAGCCATCGTCGGCCGTGCGTTCTACCAGCAATGAGCCCTGCCTATTGCTACTTAACTTAAAAAGCAATGTCGGTTCTTGGTTCTGCTGCAGATCATTTTTGATACTATATAAAGATATTGTTAATGAAAATTTTTATCGGGTCACGAAGATCAATGGTCGATTGTTAAGTACGGTAAGAAAAAATTATGAAAATTTTCTGATCAAATTGAAATAACTGAAACTAGACTCAATCCTCTGAAGCCTCTTTGACCGATGTTATTCCGTGTTCAATAACCTAAAACTTCGGGAATATTTAATCTATGTAACCGTGGGCTTACACTGCCGAAAACATTCACATAAAACATATTGTCATCTCAGTTTTTTTAAGGAGTATGATAGAGGGAAAGCTTGTTTCGATACACGATTTTACGCCAGTGGAAACCCACGGTTAAAGATATAGTTGTAATCGGCCGAAGTAGTTTAATTTAGTACTTCAAAACTTAGAGTATACGATATGCAATAATAACTGAAGGCGCCCTCAGAAATCATATAGTAATATGTAATTGGTTAATTTATGTTTACACAGGAAAACTGTGAAGTACACGTATAATTGATACTAGGTAACATGATTGCAAATTGTTAAGTCAAAATAAAAAGTTTATAAATAAGCGACAATAAACTTAAACGCCTTCACGTGTTTTTGTTGCTTCAAATTATTTACTCGGCGGACATACAATGAATTCCCTGTCGTAGACGAGTGAGGCGCGCGAGGAGTCCGTGGCACGCAGCCGAGCGCGGAATGGGGCCGCGACACACTAACACCAGCAGGCCCGCAAACAATGCCGCAGCTCAATCTCACCTTTAAAATATATCCATAAAAACACACAATAGTTTGAGGTCAAAGTTTTGTAGAATGATGTTTTTTTAACGCAATTTAATAACAAAGCCTAAATTGAACCTAACTTAAGCTATCCATCTTTATGAGAAACGAAAGATTTCTAGACCAGGTCTCCCTCGGGAACTTCGGCTCGGACCATCGCTTAAATTACAGAATACAATGGTACCCGAGCTCTTAGGTCGCTTTCCCGGACGCTCTATGAAGTAGCGTGGCACAAGTTCAATAGGAGACTTTAGATGTTACTCGTAAATAAAGCCTAGTCAGCTGCAGCTGGTAGGTACGAAAGATAATAAAACAATTAAAAATTTTATACCTATGTATGTAGCAAATAGATTTCAAAATTTGTGATTGGCAGCATCGTTGCAAAAAGCGGCCGCTTACCGCTTACATCCACTGGACTCCCGCACACTTACACAAAATGGAACTATCGTAAGGTCACTTTAAACTTTCGTGGTTTTTACTTATAAAAGGTTTGTAAGAAACGGGATTCTTACCACGATTAGCGTTTTTGAGCTCCCGATATTTCAGCCAGCCCGTGACCATGGCGCATGCAACTGTGCCGAAATATCGGGAGCTCAAAAACGCTAATCGTGGTAAGAATCCCGTTTCTTACAAACCTTTTATATCATAATGTCGTTGGTCCATTTTGTGCGTGGACTCTAGGACCTTTTGACGTCATCAATTCATTATATTAAGTACAGGCTTTTTATACTTTATTTATTCACATATACCTTAAGCTTCGCCTGTACGTCCCGGTAATATTAAAATTTACTATACTAGCTGACCCGGTAAAAAAGATCGATATATGCCATCGCGGAATTTTTATAGATCTTTTTAAGATATACAATTTAGTTATACATTATTTTGATCTATCTCGTAAGGTTTAGCAACTTGCAATGTAAGCGAACAAAAATATGTTTTATACGACACCACATTACAAATCTTTGAAATTGTCTGCTTTTCTGTCCTATAATATGCATCTATTATACATATTAACCTTCCTCTTGAATCACTCTGTCTATTGATGAAAACCTCGTCAAAATGCGTTGCGTAGTTTGAAAGATCTGAGGGAACAGACAGCGGAAGCGACTTTGTTTTATACAATGTAAAGATTTCTCAACAACAATATAGAATTTTAAAACAAACCAAAATTCATTGTTGCAAACCCTATACGGAAAATACTGGGCGTTAAATTAATGATTTAATAATATATATTATTAACTTTAATGAGTTCTTAATTATAAATGTAGATAATACAATTAGAGGCTAGACCCGTTAATGGGAGATAAGCTAAATATGTTTGTTTTTACAGTTTTAATTGTTGCTTTTGATATTCTTTGAAATAAAAATTTATTATTAACACCGACTCAAAGAGCGGTAATAAATTAAATTAACATTCCTAAGCATTCTAGTTAATTGCGGCCTTTGAGATTCAGAGTTTGGATATCTGATACGGCTATTGATGAATGTAAAATAAGTTATATTAATTTTTATTCAAGTCTGTAATGATCTTGTTTATGCGGTGTTGATTAAAGAAGATTTGCTCAGGCCAATAAAATAATTATAATACACAAAGCGCGGCGGACGGTAACTATTTGAAATGTTATCTATCAACTACTAAAAACCAGATTTCTTTTTTTTCGTAAATTAATGCAAGTAAAAGCTTGTAGCTTTGTAGTAGGGGTAGATCTCCCAACAATATTTGTTACACGAATGGGCCGGCTTGACCGGTGAAATAACAAAGTCTCACAGAAGACAGGAGTGATTTAGAAGTGCGCTTTTCATCTGGTGAATGAAGTGCCGGAAGTCCAATTCCAGAAATTCCGGTTCCCTTCTCCTTCCCATTCTTTCCTAACAAGATAAGGATGGAAAGGGGACGAGGATTTGGCAGGGGAGGGTGTGGATGGGAAAAGAAAATATCCCTTTTCCTGTCTACAAACTCCTCTGTTCTTAAAAGGTGTGCGTCTGCAATTCATTTGCTTGTTCCAGATGCCTATGGCTAGCGGACACTTATCATCAGGTAAACTGCTTGCTCGCTAGCCACCTTTGTCAATAAAAAGCCGTTCGCCTGATGTCAAGTGACATCTGTTACCTTAAGTTACAAGAAGATTAGTAACAGATATGTTAACAGCTGCCGTGTAAGAGTAGAGAAAGCAGATAAGGAAACGGATACGAAGAAAAGGATAGAATATAGGAAATAGGAGGAGGGGATAGGGCCTGCGCTCGCACACAACTCATTATAGGCAAGGCAATTGTATTTAAATGTACCCCACACCGGCGTTCTATGAGGCCAACTTCCCCATGTGCAATAGAGATCCATTCATACGAAAGCAACTGCTGGCTCTAATATTCTAGTCGTAATTTAGGATCACAGTCGGATTCCATAAAAGCAAGTGTAATGATAAACTTTGGAACACAGCTAAGTGAACATATTAATGTAGAATTTTCATGTGAAAAAAAAACAATTTTAATAATTATGTCACCATTGAAAAACAAGGATTTTCCAGAAGTAGCTTAATCATATTATTAAAGAGCCCTGTGTTCAGGAATTAAATAATAATATTATAAAAATGAAAGAAAAAATCATTTTGAAGTAAGGATGTTGTGAGAACACTAAAATAAAAAAAAATTCTTTTAACAAAATAAATTTATATTTGACATTTATAAAAAAAGTAAATTAAGCGACGCGCTGGAACACCGTGCAGTTCTCATTACTCTTTAAATCAAATATAATCTTCGCTTTCAGTGTTTAGGCATACCTTGTTTACAATTTTTTTTTTAAAGGTTTACAGCTTTAAGTTTATTTTCTAGTTGACAAAATGCTTCTTATTTTTTATGATAAATAAAATTTAATAAACGATGATAAAAAACAGTGTTGCAATAGATACAAATCGTATAGCTGAAGATAATGTGTAGTGGCAGACCTCGTAACTCCATATTTTTTTAAAATTGACTTTATTATACCATTTTATAAAGCCAAAGGACGTTGCTTTGTTTACTTTTAAAATATGTTTTTGTAATTCTAGGTACTTCTCTAAGCTTTTTTTGGCATACCCCATAACTCTTTTTTATACACTAGCCACGAATTTTCAACCTTCCATTTTCATTCTTTTTCTTAATACCATATACATATTTTCTTATAAGTATTTGTATAAAACATAAAAACACCTTTCTACAAAAATTTTCGTTATCACGTTTTGTGTGCCTCCCGTAAAATTGGATCTGTTGGAACTACAAGTCACTATTCCAGGCAGACGAACGCGGGCACATATAGTATACATAATATATTTGTTATGTGCGTGTACAGTTATGAATATAAGCTCCTCCGCAACGACGACGGATTTTTACGAAATTTTACCCGATATTGAGTGATCGCTTCCCATATGCAAACACGCGTTATGCATTACAGATATACATTGCCTAGAGGAGAGGATAAACAAATGTAGGACATCTTGCTATCCATCCCCTCCCCTGACAAATCCTCTTTCCCTTCCCATCCTTTCCATATATATATATAGAAAAGAAGAAGGAAAACCCTAGAATTAGACATCTGGCACCTCACTCAACAGACAAACGCTAACAAAACTACTTCTACTTCGCCTGTCTTCAGTGTGGTCGTGGTATTTCACCGGTCGAGCTGGCCCTTTCGTGCAACAGATGTTTTGGTGGGGCAGATTAATTTTGCTTAAATGTCATAATTTGTGGAAGGAAGATTCAGGGCAAATAGCCGTCTGCATTAATTTTTTTCGTTCGTTTGAAGTTCGTATATCTTCTTTTACAGTAGATAATTTAGTTTTATATCTTTTGAGTAAATAATAAACCAATAACTTTACTAAATAGTTTTTAGTTAATACTAAATGCGCACAGTCTATAACAATTTGGTTCGTGTTTCAGAACGGTGTACATTAGCGAAGTGGAAAGCCTTGACGACATTCCCCCGCGTATCACTCGGCCCATGTTAAATGGTTCGTTTTTTTTTCTCGGCAGCCGCAGATTCTGCGAAGCGCAAACAGGTCGGACGGGCCGTGCGCGAGTTTTTTCGGCGGGCAACACCGGGGCTAACTCGCCGCCTGTGTTACCAGTATATTAATAAACTTTACTGCAATTATATTATTTACAGAAAAAAGTCGAATGAACTAATGTTTCGAATTCTCCTGTTATTATTCTTATCTGTAAGATTAGAAGAATAACAGGAGAATCCCAAAATATCGGTGCGCTGTATACACCGGTATTCCGTGGGATTTTGATCGGATTGGACTATTTATGAAACTTCTCAAAAATCTAACTGACTGTATAAAAATTAAATGCGGCTTCATTACTCAGCGGTTTCCTTTATATATTTTTTAAATACCAATTTAACTAGAAATTGTCCTGATACCTATAATACTGACAATATAACGAAGATCGCTGTTGTGATAACAACGTTTTTTTGACACACACTAAGTAATAACATTTAATTTGCCATGTATGGAAAGTTTCGCGCTGCGAGCGGCAACACTCGCCGGCGGCTAATTGGCGGCCGGCCGCGGCATACTAATGGATGGATTAAAATAGTTTTATGGTCCATAAACGTTGCTCAATATCTCACGCCGTATCTTGACAGTATTGGAAATTTAGCAAGTACTTAAACTTTAGCGAAAATTTGAAATTAAATCGACTAGTGTACAGGAATTTAAGTAGATACTAATTATTTCTATCAGGCCAAATCCACACATCAGATTAAAGTGTATTTCCTTTATAACGACGTAACACTTGTATCGCTTGAATATAAAAATATACTTTTCGAGGACTTATTCGGGTACACCGACTAGTTTAATGAACGATTTGCAACAAGTTCCTAGAGACACCTTCCTGATATAGCGACCAAGTACAAAAGGAAACAAAGGTTCATTTGTTTATAATATTAATGATAGGTAAATAGATACACTTAAATCAGTTATTTACCTCTTTTTATTTCTACTTATGGATATAACGAGTTACTACTATAGCGACGGAATTATAGTGATCCTTCTTCATCGTCATTGTAACCCAAAACCTCTGTATTGTATAGAGCCCGAGTTAGTGCTTGACAACAATCCCGCCTGATGATCATGTGGCGNNNAAAGCCGATACCAAACTTAGCAAACCTATGCCAAGTGTTGCTTAAGTAGTGCCCATACTAGCATCTTATTGCGTGGCTTAAATAATAATAAGATTAAATTCAAATTACATAATTTTGAAATCATTAGATGCAATGACAGCAACATTCAAATGGTGTAAAAAGGATAACGTAATTAAAATAATAAGAAAATAGATGACATTAATCATCTTTTTTCTTATCATTATATGATATGAAGAAGCGAGAGAAGTGTGCCAGGATCACACCAAATGGAAATCCATGATCTCTGCCTACCGCTCTGGGTTACGGGCGTGAGCGCATATTTATTTTTTATTACTTAAAAAAAAAAGAGGACGCTTTCTTTTTAAGACAAGACTTTATGCGCATGTTATGCCCTTATTCTTTAAACGGCCTTTTCGTGAAACATTAAAAAAGAATGAAAGGCAAAATATGCTAGAGAGAAATCTTTTTATTTTAAATCTTCAAATAAAATAAACAATTATTGTTGAAATACGTTTGCTTCCTTACATTGCGGTGTGCCGATACCTTGTGCCGATGCAAATGACAGGCAATGCCGAGTAGCGGCCGCCAAATCGAGAAACAACGAAGTTCCGCATACCCCAATGCGCGCAAGCTGTCAAGTGATTTAGTCAATTACTTATGCTGACGGTATTCTTATTTTATTTGCTTAGTATTGGTAAATACCTATTATACTACCTAGTGATACAATTCCGTCATCAGATGCTTAGGAGATTCTAGAGATCTCTTCAACTATTGTGTCGTAGACACAAGACAAAGGATTGGAACAAATTACCAATGTCAGTTATGACGTGTGAATATGGTTATACAAAACTAATGCGTTGTTTACACTCCTCGATTACACTGACCTGATTATAATGCCACACGAAGAAAATTCAATTAACTTTTAATTGCTGTCAAGTATTATAATTTTATAAATTATAAATTCCCTTTTCGCCGGCCTACAATCATACATCTTGCAAAAAAACACAGTAATCTAAATTTAATTGCAAGAGACGACTTGCGTGTGGGCACTGACTGTGCTTAGGTTATTATGAAACACCTTCCCGGACAAAAAGTATGATGAAAGCAATCAAGTAAACTCAAACAATTGTTATATATAAAATGACAATAGCCGAAACTTAATCGCTACAATACAAATATTCGAAAATATACCGTTTAGTAAGTTTGCTTTTGAAATAGTTTTTTTTTTTAATTATTTTGATTACCAAACGATAGCACGTTAAAAAATAGAAAACAGTAATTAAGCTAGGACTTCAACAAATTCTTTTTTAATTAATTTTGGAGTGTGTATAATATTTGATTAAGGTTACTGTTATAATAATTAACAATTCTGTATTAAGGTGAGCGTTTACCTTCTCAGCACATCGATTTAGTGCAAATAATTTACACTCATTGCAAGGATGAGATTTCGTCGTTGCCGGTAAATAACCTATACTAATATTGCAAAGAAGAAAGCTTGTTTACAGGGTAAACCCTGAAACTACTGCATCGATTCTTAGAATCTTTTGTCATTAAAGATCTGAATTATTCGGATATCTATTAGAATGGGAATATTTAAAATGAGTGACGAAAACGCAATATGAAAACGCTACTGCCTAAAAGTAGCGTTTTCATATTACATTGATCGTTAAGGCCTATCGATCATGAGAGCACTGGTCACGTGAGTTAACTGTCGCGACGGGGGCAAGGGGGCAATTTAGGGACATCAACGCAACAGTGTGTGGTCACATCGACAGTTAGATACGACGCTCGCTCGCCGATGCCTTTTTGTCCACACTCTTCGTGTTATTTCCTCGTAACGGTGATTGCGAAACGACTAATGTCTGCTTGAGTCGTGTTCTCGCATATCCAACTTGTATTTACCGCAGTAACAATTATTACTGAAAACTTTTACTTCATATTTATCATAATAATATAATCTAAAAAACTAAAACAGGTTTTCATTACGGTTTTACCAATAGACGAAGTGATTCATGAGGGAGTCTGGTATGTTAGTACGAAATAACAAAATGTTGCTCTGCTAAACGTGCACAGCCGGAGCGGTTAGCTAGTTCAGTGTAAATGAAAGTTTATAAATATTCAATCTGTGTTGACCTTGTGCCCGTGACTGCACTATCGCAAGTTATTAAAACTATAAGCGATAAGAACGAAACAATCTCAAAGAATGAAATGTCAATTTAAATATTAAAATTATTTATTGCCTCACGCGACAAACAACAACGTTTTATCTTATCTCAAAAGAAATGCCTCTATTCTTTATCAATTTTTGCGAAACTACTTCAGGGTAACAACAATGCTCGCAATCAACTAAAAGCCGAACAATTTTCCAATTCCATTTCCGCTGCCCGGCGAAAATGAACACGAGGGGCGGGGGCGCGCGGGGAGCGCGGGGAGCGCGGGGAGCGCGCGGAAATATTCCAACCCCGGCTAATGGACAGAGCGCCAGGGAACGTCTCTAACATCCTTAAAGTTATTATAGATAGATAGAATGATGTTCACATTCAAATCTTAGGATTAACCTTTTCATTAACCAAATTGTTCAAGAATATCATACGGAGTTCCATACTCATTGCTATATGGAACGAGTATAGATTTTCATGTGTTATTTAGTTCTTATCTATTTTATTTTATTTACTTAATGATTTGGATTTTAAAGGTTACATGTTATAATCAAAAGATCTAAAACATGAAATAAACGATTTTGTTTAGGAAATTTTAAATGAAGTGTCGCGTTTTAACACACACACATGTGTATTTTATATAGAAACTATAAGCTTGGAATTTTGTGTCTAATGAAAGTATTGATAGAAGCAAGCATAATTTCCGCCTCTGCTTTCATCAGTATCGGTCATATTAACACGTCACGCGACATCCTCAAGCTATATTTCTTAACAAACTGCCGTTAATTCGTTTAGCGTTAATCGAGCTCGAGGCTTCTTTTTAACCGACTTCAAAAAGGAGGAGGTTATCAATTCTTCTGTATTTTTTGTGTTTGTTACCTCAGAACTTCGCTCCTGGTGAACCGATTTCATGATTATTTATTCGACAGCTAGTGCTTGTTTTAATCAAGACTTATTCCTAATAATGCGTCATATGACAAAGTTGAGTTTTACTTTCTTGACTTACAAAGGCTAAATTATAGGACGTCCATAAAAATAAAGTATGAACGAATTGTATATTTCTAAAAATGCTGAATAAAAGTCAGCGATTTATCTAACATTTTTATTTTATTTAGAACAATCAATTAAAAATAATATCTTATTTAAATCGCTATTTATTCGTATTCCGTATTAATCCTTATCCAAATAAATATGTTTGCTAGGTCGACTATTAAATGTAGATTATAATTGCCCTGAACAACTTAACGTTCTGACATATAGTTTAGAAGATAATAAAAGT
>JWHW01006741.1:169216-184353 GCA_000931545.1 Papilio glaucus
AGTGTCGCGTTCTAACACACGCTGATGTGTATTCTATATAGAAACTATAAGCTTGAAATTTTGTGTCTAATGAAAGTATTGATAGAAGCAAGCATAATTTCCGCCTCTGCTTTCGTCAGTATCAGTCATATTAACACGTCACGCGACATCCTCAAGCTATATTTATTAACAAACTGCCGTTAATTCGTTTAGCGTTAATCGAGCTCGAAGCTTCTTTTTAACCGACTTAAAAAAGGAGGAGGTTATCAATTCGTCTGTATTTTTTGTGTTTGTTACCTCAGAATTTCGCTCCTGGTGAACCGATTTCATGATTCTTTATTTATTCGACAGCTAGTGCTTGTTTTAATCAAGATCCGACCATAGTTTTTGACTTATTTCTAATAATGCGTAATATGACAAAGTTGAGTTTTACTTTCTTGACTTACGTAGGCTATTATAGGACGTCCATAAAAATAAAGTATGAAAGAATTGTAGATTTCTAAAAACACTGAATTAAAGTCAGTTTTTTAAAATTCAAACTTTCGTTTATTAATAAATAATATATTTCTTTTAGATCATTAACGTCAGAAGATTGCTTGATCTATTTTCCACATTTAGAATCGAAGGTCTGTACTTCCATTGGAAGTATTTATGTTACTTATTTGTTAGAAGTGTAGTAGGTATATCTAGCGACGGTATCGGTATGTCGTAGGATATTCTTTCACATTCTCTTCTAGAAGCCATAAAAAAAAATTGTTTTATTTATCTCGAAGAAGTTTGTGGTAACCCCTTACCGAATCATGGATCGGCTCAAATTTTCTAAGCAATACCGACACATTATTTGCATGGACGTAGAAGAAGCAAGAGTGGTATGCCAGGATCGCATCAATTGGACATCCGCAATCTATGCATACCACTCTGGATTACGCGTGCGAGTGACTACTAATTACACATTCTATGATATGTTTTATAAATAGGCTTTAAAAAATAAAAATAAATGAGATAATAAATAAGTTTTTTGTACCTCGTAATAACTATCCACTCTTTCAGTTGAAATAAAAACTAGTATATTTTTAATGCCAGTGTATTTGCTCGTAGGATTTCTCTTGTTGAAACAATCCATTGTGTCGATCCCTCGGAGCGAGCACGCGGTAGGCTCGCCGCCACCCCCAGGGGTAGCGGGGGTAGAGGGTGCAGTGGAGGCAGTGGGGGCAGCCCACCCTCTCTCATGCGTTCGCTAATTGCGCCCCTGAATTGGGGTAATGCACGGAACAGCAACGCTCGGGGTTTTAATAAAGCATGAGCCTGGCGCGGATCAAAGCGACCATTTGTTTTAGTTAGCGCAGCTTTTCTCGTCTTGCATAATCCGATCGTTGCAAATGCATATTTAAATTAACGAGTTCTTATTTTAATTTAATAATGATTTTTAATGTTTATTACGTACCGTTTACGTAAATTAGTTTAAAGTAAATTCCTTCTACAAAAGAGCGAAAATACATTATTTTCCATTGAAGTTAGTTTGGTATAAAAGTAAATTTATGTAAAACATGTATAAATAAAAATAAATAACAACAATAGTTGTTGGATACGATAAGAAATAGCAGCCTGGTCTTACAAGTATCATCTAGTCGCCTTAAACTAAAAAAAAATATGAAAAGAAAAAAGTTAGTTTAGTTTTAGTTAAAAGTTTTTTCCTTCATTAGAATACACGATCGCTGAAGGAAATTGTACGTCTTCTTTCAACTAATTGCAACCTCAGTACTGTTAATTATTATGTTTACAATGTTTAGACAGTCAGAAATGGAAATATGTAGATGTGTACAGCTATGAAGATCTCTTTAAAAGTTACGTACCTGGTAAAATAATTTGAAAGACAAGTTAATCTACGCGCTTCAGAAAATGGATTCTTTATAAAAAAATACGTTGTTATTTGTAGTGTTTTAGTGCTGTGGTAGCCGCAATAGAATAACATACTACATACATCTGTGTATGTTACATATGTATAGATTGTTTTGTGCAAAGTTCAGTAGTTTTAGTTGTTTCTTTATTAATGGCAATGTCCACCTTTTTTCTCATTTAACTTTAATCGATTTTGGGAAAGTAATCCATTATTTTTCTACTACAGTAGATGGCTGTAGTGATCGACATCTCCTAAAGTATCAACCAAAAACTTAGTTATGCTCGTAAAAAGGATATTCTTTTCTAAAAAAAAATCCATGGTATTGAAAATAGAAGTCAACAAATAGAAAATTCGGTACATTTACAATATAATAAAGGCGAAAATGCAATCCAGATGACTAAAACTCAGAATAGCCAATTTTGCGCAATTACGGTTTTGTCGAAAGAAACCGACTTCCGTTCGAAAATGTTTGATGTTAAAGATACACCTCTTACGGTCATGTGAGCAGTCGTGTCGTATCACCGAGCAGCAAAAGAGCAACCACAAATTGTTTTTATAATTTGCTCAAAGCAGTATTCAAAAAGAAATTGATGTTTGGGTATCACACCAGTTCTTACAGACAAAACATGTTGGATCGTTCCATCTGCGAAGCCTGGTCAAACCGCGGGGAAGCAACACGAGCGATGGTCAAACTAGGACTAGCTACTAGGACTTCAGGTTTATCAAATCTTATATAATGGTAGGGCCGTTCAAAATATGATCACAGACTGAAGACTTTTTGGAGCGTTGGTGTTTTAAGTCAGGTATGTGTTCTTTTACTAGGGCTGATGGGTCTCTTTGTTTGTCCTATATAAGAGATTCTACACACACAATCAAGCTTGTTGACACACCTGTGTCTGAAAATTAGTAAAAGTAGAAAAGTATTCGCGTAAATATAAGAAATCCTTATAAGATATTAAAGTTCGAAGTTAAGTATACATTTAACAAATATTAAATTCTCTTTTACTAAGGAAAATAATAAACAAAACATATCATAAGCATTCTCGCCAAATATAAGTAATAACGTCAGTGAGCTGTCAAACGCACGCGTTGCATATTGCGCGGACAGCGGACCACGGAGAGCAGAGCAGAGCCAACGCAGGGCAACGCCGCGAAAAACCGACATAAAAGCCGATTGAAACGCCGTAAATAAAACATGCCGCGTATCTCCCTTCGAGACGTTCGCGTTATTAACTTACGCGGATCCCGGAGCGTTTTGCCGCCAAAACAACGAGCATTTTGCCCCCCGGCGCGCGTAAAAACATCCACGGGGCCAGACCAAGAGAGGGATAGAGCACCAATCCTCTAGGACAGAAAGGGATGGTTGCCTTAATATTTTATCACTAATCTTCTCATCAGGAAAACATTGCCTAATGAAAATTAAACCTTAGGTCTAGGGGATACGGTCGTTCATGACTTGTTAATAATTTCGATTGCGTGTGTGCCCTTACGTCGGTGAAAGGAAATTACAACCACACCCACGTATAATGTTGCTGCAATAAAAAACGTGTGAGAAGAAATAATGAGCGGTTACTGGCGAGTCGAGAGTCGGCACCGGCGATTTCTTTTTTCCTTTAGCCCTTTAATCGATTAGAAGGCGCCGTCAAAGGACGCGAAGTTTTTAATAGATGCATGAGGTGATACGACGAATGATAAATGAATGTATCGGAGTACCTCAACGTCAGAGAATACGGGGATTGGTAAAATTTACCTAATAACATTTCTGTATTTCGTCAAGTGAGTCCAATTCTTCTTTTTACTATGTAAGACGGCAAATGACCATGATGAGACTTACCTGATGTTATGAATGAATCGCTCAAACCTTCAATATCCTTAAAAATCGCAACTGTCATGCTTTGCCAGTCTTTTTGTAGGATGGATACGGGACAGAAGAGGACGAGGGTGGGAAGAGAATGAAGCCTGCCGGCATCGGCAAACGAAACACAGGAGTAAAAATGGATACTCGATAGCACACTTATATTATGTTCGTTAGAGGTTCCCTGTTCTTTGGATTCTACTTCTTTCCTGCATAAAACAACGCAGTTCCTTGTTGCAGAAATTGGCTGGTCGACTGATAGACCTAGCATCGAGCGGACCGCTCGCTTCTTTGGTTACTGCTGCTACTAATGTATCTGAGAAACAAATTTCAAATTTTAATTTGTGATATAGATATTCAATGGAAGCCGAGCCGCGTCTTGCGCTCGATCAATTGTCATTCAGGTCGGCGTAGCGATGTATGGCGTTGTCACCTCGGCTGCGATATCTTTGTTCGCTAGTCGGATTGCTTGCTAAGTGCGCTTTGTTCGCACCGGACACGCTTGTCGCATAGATTACACAAAAAAGATTATATTAAAAAAAACAATACCCCGCGAACGGAATATAAAATGCTATACGAATAGGTTTGAAGTTTTTGTTGTATGTTTGAATGCGGGTTCGATACGATCGGGCGCCAATAACATTACGAAGCTTTCAATGTAAGATACAGACGTATTTAAAAATCATTTTTCTAAATTACTACATTTATTTATTCTTTCACGAACATTTCAAACAGAAGGAACTAATTTTAAAAGATTCAGGTTTACCTAAAACAAACTACGGATGTCTCTTCAATATAAAAGCGGACGTGAGCAACAACGAAACAAGATATGCCAAACACAGGTAATCAATTAATCATTTAGTTTGTGCTCAGCGTTATATTTCTCTAGTCATGTTAAAAATCAGAATGAAACAAATCCAATGTACACAAAAGTAGTCTGGCAGGAGTGCCGAATGAATTAGCAAAGTTAACATTCCCGGCGCGGTGACTTCACGAAACAACTTTAGTTTGCCGTGCTACGATATTATTTATTTTTTAATTTATTTAGGAAACAAACAGTCGTAGTAGGGGAAAAAACAAAACTGGAATCATTTCAATAATTATTATTTCCTTACAATAACATTAGAAACAACTTCAAAATTACACATGTTAAAGAATAGATATCTTTCCGCTCCGTTTGGAGTATAAAACAAGACACGGAAGAACCTAGATAGAATTCCTGCGGATAAAACTTTAACAGCGCACAGGTTAAAACTTTCGCTGCAATGCAACGCGAACCAAAAATATTGCTCCTGTTCATTACTCCGCGCTGTTTCCTTTTTATTTTGTTTAAAGCGTCTTCAAAGAAAAGAGTGAACATCTTAAAGAAAAGCAATCGTGAATATTAGTTATATAAAGATAAATATAGATATACAGTAGTATTAATCGTTAGTTTTCAACTTTTCATGATCACGAGGTTAACACCGTTAGCAATTCTAAATGTTTCCTTTTTTCTTTACTCAAAGGATCATGAGCTTTCTCGACAGGGAAAAATGAAACGTTAGTATTTAATGTGTTTTGATAAGGAATGGACTGTCTCCTACCATCCTACCATCGTGATCATCGGGAAGTTATCGGGTTGCCCGATACCTTACCTCTTCTCTCCTCTTCCTTCCTCTTCCCCCATGGAAGAATAGATGATGGTGAATTATTATTTACTTTTTACCTAATGCGAAATTCTATGGGTTTGAGGTTCGTCGATTGAATTTAAAGAAAAATTGAAAGAACTGGCCATTAGTGATGTATGTGGTTAGTTTTAGTAGTTCGCTTTATAATAGAGAGAGGCAAACGTTCAAGCGGGTTACCTGGTATATTAAGTAATCACCACCGCCTTCAACATCGCACTCGGCAGAGTTGAGTTGACGTGATATCGGCCTCTGTCTAGAAAAGAAAAGCATGGATAGGAAAGGAAGATATTTAGTGAAGTGACGTCCTTGCAATTCATCACGGAACCGACGAGACGCAGAATTGTGAGTAGGTACCGCTGCCTACTACCCGCCAGTACTTTATAAGGTCGCGGTACACCCATAGGTGAGCTGCCCCGTGTTACCGGCTCTGCCACTGAGCTTTTCCTCAATATCCTCCATCTTTATGTGTCCTCCAGATGCATCCAACTACAACCAGCCTTTCGAAATCGACTACTATGACTCATATTAATAGAATAAATGTATATCCAATGGTAATCTATTGTATAGATAAGTAATTCGCGCATCGTGTGCGTAAATTCCGAATCAAGTGGTACGTATTTAGATTCTTTTGTAATAATATGCGCTCACTATGCGATCCTGGCACACATCTCTCGCTTCTTCTACATCCATAAATCCACGCATACTCGTTATATCGCCCTTCTTTAGTATGTCAATTATCTGAACGATGTAAATTATACCCCCTGCAACACTGCCACTCTCTTTTACTAAATAAATTTGTTTCTTTATTCTCCCATAATTTATGCTTTCAACATGCCTGAATTATTTTGTATATTTAAATTATTTTAATTAATATTAAAATACACTGATTTAAGCTAATGATAGTTAAAAAAAATAGTAATTATAAGCAGCACTTTCATCTTTATCTGTAATTTGTATATTAATATTGAAGAGAAAACTTCGAAATAATTTTAAGAATATTGGGGCACGGAAGCGTAACATTTAACGTAGATATTTAACATTGTTAAAGTTTTATGGTGAAGGCGAAATATTTTCTATAGTATATCTTACGAATAAACGAAATTAAGTAAAATAAAGGGACTTTACTGTGCGCGGACAACAACTGAAAACTGTGGCAGTCGTGGGAAAAGGTCAGTGAGATGATGAGAAACTAAAGGGAATTATGGTCGAATGTCGACCTCTGGGCGATCACTATTTTTAATAATAATGCTTCTGCTCGTGTAACTTGATTCGTATTAGCACTAGCAGTTCTCATCATTTTGTTGAAAATATTTTTTAACAACTTATAAACTATATACACACGTTTAATTTCAATGGCGTGGAACATAAATGCTTTAAAATTATGTTTGAATCATTACATGAAAACAGCCGTCTTGCAGGAAATTTTGGCGTAACAAACACAAATGCAGCGTTATATACCGATAGAAATACCAGAAGAAGTAGTCCATATTTAGAAATTAGAGATAATTGAAATTATCATTAATATCTTCATAGTCTTCATGAAAAGATGAACGTAATAAACTCAAAGACAACTGAGCGACTTCTATAGATACCGTATAGAAACCGCTCAGTAGTCCTTAATATCCTGACTGATTCACAAGGAAGTCTTCAATGCTTAAATTGACTGAAATATGACATATATATGAAAAGACCTAAAACACCGGTATACATTGTGACAGAAAAAAAGATGTTGGAGTATATCCATCATCATATCCTCACGCCTCACTTCACCTGGCCAGAACCGGGCCGGATGCTGGAAGCGCTATTTGTTAATTAAAATCCAGTGTTGGTTGTCACTTACGTGTTAAGACAAAGCTCGCTAAGCTATCGCGATGTTGACGGTCACCAAAAGGTGCAGCGTCCTAGAGATCACTGGACCGGACGTATTCGTTAAGATTCAGACTGACGGTAATATCTCCAAGACTTCATTATGAATCGTGATAGCACGTATAATTAATTTTGTGTTGCGGGACGCCGATCCCTCCGACGGCACATTTGCTTCAAATACGCGGATTCTTCATCGAAAGTAATCAAGTTGTGAACGAGGAAGGAAGTTAAAATAACTGCGGAATCACAGCAGCACCCAGCCCGAAGAAGAAACAGTTAGTTTTGTGACAACAGTTTTAAATAACAAGACAGCGATGCTATCTATTCCCTTGGATCTATAAGTCGGCATTTAATTCGAGGCATCTTTAGCAACCGCCTGTAGAATTAGTTCTTTCACGAGCCATATGAGTTACTGTTCGGTTTATTTATAATCTACTCGCAATCTAAGATAGGATTCCATTAGTGCCACTCAGATTTAAGGGATCCCGGCGTCTTCTCCCATCCCACTCGCGCGCATATATCGCACGAGGATATCCAGCGAGAGGGCATCCGAAAGCATTTTGCTATTGTAACTGCTCCCTTCACAAAAAGGCGTCAGTTCATCATCGAATTATAATTGCTTTAGATTTTACTTTGCTAAATACTTAATATGTATTGTTTAAAATGGCGCTACCGCTCTTCAAGAGTTGCTGTAACGGGCTAATAGTTTCTTAGGCGTTTCTTAGACAGCAGTTTTTTTCGTAAATCTAGAGCGGTCGAATCGGAATCAAGAGGCGCGATAATTACTAACTAATAATGATGAGGTGATTTAGTTTGTTCCAAAACGAGTTATTAATTTACGAATTTTAGTGTAAAAGGGACTACCGTTTGTTTAAAAAATTTCTTGTTTATAAGTTTAATGTATTTTAATGCGTAGCATGATTTTGACATGCTTTTCTTACTGCCAAACTCTTGAGGCTAGTAAACAAGAACAACAACAAAACAACAACACAAGAACACTTTTGTCGCATATATTTTTTGTGCGTTATCATTTTATTACAAGTTTAACGTTTAGATCTTAAAGTACCAAATATTTTTTTTTTATTAAATGTAGAAATACGTTAAAAGTTACTCTCTACCGTTAAGATTTATTGAAAATATGATAAATATTTGTGATTCATTGAAATTAATTCCTTAAGTAATGACTTTGCGGAATAAAAAATTGTCAGGAGAGATATAAAAGCGTTGGAGTTGCTTCATAAGCCTCAATTACAACGTCAATCATACATGGCGATATCTGATATAAAAACAAGATATAGTTTACACAATCTCTCGCCAAAGGAACAGTAACGGAGAGTGAGCGACCGGCAAAAACAACGCGCATCAGCTCTAAAAATACGCGCGTATACGTGGCGCGCGCGCTGGTGTGCGGCTCCAAGCTAAGGCCGCCGCGACACGCTCGCGATCGCTCCGCCACCGACAGATTGTGAACTTCGTTAATTTAAAATCGGACTAGGCAAATATGTATATTATAATAAAGTGGCAGCAAATTATCAACTGAAAGATTCATTGACAATTTGACTCCTCAAGTCTAGTTTTTCTTTGATTGAATATCTTTTTAAGATATCATTTTAATAATAGTCCAATCTAAATCAAGCAAAACATAAGTTCACAATTTGATTTCGTCAGCTTATAAGCTGTCGAGAAATGATGCGTCAGATGTGTTTGTGAATGATTATTTCTGTTTATAATGTGCCTAGTTTGATTATAAGTTAACGAAGTTCACAATTGGTCGGCGACAGCTCCGATGCATTCACTGCCCCGCAATGTGTGCGAGCGTCGCACCGCTGTGTGCGTACGTTGCTTTCTATTATATTCATTCACCGACGCCGCACTTGCGCGCGCGTGTGCGTGTCGTGAAGTGCGGCGCGCGCGTGTGCGTTACGTTCGAATGAGGTTATCGGCGCGCATGTGAGCTCTAGGCCGCTATCGTGAGAGGGTATTATTTCTTTTGATTCGTGCTCCGACGTTTTAATAATTTCATTCCCCAGTCCCAGTTTCTCGTCACGCTGAAAGGGTCAAGTGAATAACAGCTTTATAAAGACGTCGCTCGACGTGGGAACCGCTCACGGTTATCATTTATGATTTCCGAGATAATCCCCTCGTTTGTTTGACATCAATGGCCATTGATTCTATTATTGGCACGCTTAAAGAGACTCTTGTCGGACACGCTATTTGTTCTATTGTTGTGTTTAATTAAATATTTTAAATTCTGTTTACCTAAAAGAAAAAAATCATAGAAAAAAGATCATATAATTATAAACACACTAGCTGGTACCCGCGGCTTCGCATACATTCTCTTCTCCTTGTCTGGAACTTTTTATAATAACTTCGAATTATAGGTAACAGGCTGTTATTGTGAGAACATGAAACATTAACATGGCGAACAATGTTGTAATCACCTCGGGAACAGTTTTATTTTCAGGATAAAGGAAAATTTGTGCAAAAATTTATCATGACCGGTTGAGTCGTTAAGGAGCGTAACAAACAAACAAACTAGCATTCGCATTTATAATACTAGTTAGGATTTTTTTAATGGAGTGATTTCCAAACATTTTGTAAAATAACTTCTCAATAATTGAAACGTTAAAAATTTACTTATCTTTAATCCGTTTACTAATATACTCACGAAACACCCGCCTGCATTCGAATATTTAAAGAAACTAAGAAAATTACTCTTATCAAGATTTAAGCTGCCTTTAAATCAAGCAAAAACATCGGCTAGTCGCGTGCACGTCATAAAGATAACAATAGATGCACTAATATTCTAGAAACAACAACTTAAGAGAAACAATATCTTTGGAATGACTATTATCGCGTCTACCAGATTATCAGAGAGATTTTAGTTGTGGTAAAGCTCGCAATAATATCTGCTGCACGAATGGGCCGGCTCGACCGATAAAATAACACTACCTCACAGAACACAATCGTGGAATAGAGTTTCGTCTGATGAGTGAGGTGCCGAAGGCCTAATTTTAGTCCTCTTCTCCGTCCCGTCCTATGCTAATAAAGAAAGCATGGGAAGGGGAAGAGGACTTTGAAGGGGATGAATAGAAAAGGAGAAGTAACCATTTTCCGTTTATGAAGGTGGGCAAACCATCTGCAACTCATCGGCTTGTTACAGATGGCTATGGGTAGCGATCACTTGATATTGGGTGAACCGCTTGCTCGTGTACCACCTTCTACTATATAAAAAACTGATCCATTGTAAAACATGTCTGTAACATCAGTTCTCGGATGGATTGTTTCTTAACTTTAACAGTTGGGTCTACCAACAGCTGAAGCTATTGTAAAATGAATTGGCTAGTCGACCGGAGAAGCCACACTTGCGCCAAGTAAAATATTTATACATCTGTGTTTCATTTACTGAGTGAGATGTCGCCGCATTACCATCTTATCCTGTCCTATTGTTCATCTACTAGCTGCACCCCGCGGTTTCACTCACCGCGCCGGTTAATTTAAACGAAATCTGATCAACTATTTCTAAGGAATTACTTAGGAGTAGACAACATTATTGTCACATCAAGCGCATCGTTCGCCCGCATACCTACTATTCTCGTTTACCGTTCTTTATTTGTACTCGGCTACTAAGCGTCGTAGCGCGATGATAAATAACCTTTTAACCTACAATCATAATTGGGCTGTCAAATGCAAAAATAATTTTTCAAATTCGATTGTTAGTTCCTAAAATAAGCAAGTTCAAACAAACAAACTCTTCAGCTTTATTAAAATGATTAATATATATTCCTACACAAGGACTCAAAACGAATCTACTTCTCCGTTTATAATAAAGAAGATTACATTGCAGTTAAACATAGGTCTTTCCAAAGAATTCTGTTACTTTATAGCTTTTGGAATGGTTCGAGAATAGTTTTTATAAGAATTCACCGTTGCGTACAGCGCATCTGTACATCGCTAAAAAAATTGCGACATATGACACGACAATCTTATAAACAAAATTACAGAAATAGAAATTCAGATAAAGAAAGGAAGGAAAAGGAACGACGGCGTGTCGTATCAGGAAGTCAAAAGGAAAGCACAATTCAGGAAGGACTGGTTATTGCTCCACCGATACGAGCAAAAACCTCTTAAATTTGTGAAGAGGGCTCTTTAAGGCGTTTCGCTAATATAGTCGAACAAGACACCGCAGCATCCTATCTTATAATTTCACAGGTACATCATTCTATCTTATAATTTCCTAGTACCTACGCAGAAGTCCGATCTTCCCGTAACCTTGGAGTCGTGTAATTCGTTACACCGTTTACTGATTATGTTATTTTATATAGAAGCAACGTTATCAGTAATACATACATAAATTTCCTGACATGAAATATCAGCAATCGCGTGGACAACAGTAATAATTCACTATCGTAATTCTATACATACTTGACTTGTGATAAGGCGGGCCGGAAGTATGCGAAATTCAACCCTATCAACTAACCGATAAGTACACAATTTGCTACAGATCTATTTGTATCTGTAACGTATGTACTGTGTATTAAAATTGTTTTATCGATTGTTCTTTACGTCGTGTCGCCGGCTTACATTATCATACTTTTATGTACGTCACATATAAGATTACAAATCGTCTAAATGAAGAAAGCAAAAGACCATGAGGTTCCAATGCGGTCTTATTAATTGACCACCGCTTACCTTCAACATCCATAGATAATAATTAGAAGAAAAAGATATGCTATCGTTCCCCGATTTGTATTATAAAACTACACAGCGACACCGCTCCGTCGTCACTGCAGAGTGCAGACACAACGCCGACGCAACGCCCGCGTTGCATCGCTCCTAGAGAGACGTTGTCGGTTTGTATGTAGAAAAGAGATGGGGAGTAGGGAAGCAGAAAGGAATGTGTAGTTTTGCGGCATCTCACTCTTCACACGAAACGAAGAAGTCCACTCCACTTAACGAATAGATTCTGTGTGGCAGGACGTACGGTCAGGTTATTTGTAACCTAAAGTCGGACATAATTTAAAGATCTTGCTACTTACTTTATCGTCATCATCATCATCTCTAATTGGTTTTACTTAAGTTTTATTGTCCCAGTGTGATTAAAAACAATTATGTTGGCGAAATAGTCAAATGTCACGAGGTGCGAGCGATATTAGTCGGGTGCATGCGCTTGTTACTTACTAGATATTTTATTTAACTGTTATTCTGAAATTGCTCCGTTTCTGGCCATCAAATTAAGTGCAGTCCTCACTTATAAGCTCAAGAGGTAGGAAAGGCCGCTTCTTCTCAATTATGAGTGTAGAATACACTACATACGTCGCATATTTTCTTTAGTGCGTCGTTTTAATATTCTTTAGTACGTCATCTATACAGTCGGTATAAGTTCGCCTAGGATATCGCCTACAAACATCGCCACTATCTTCCGCCACATTTTGCCTGGTCACTCTATCTTTTTTGTCTTTTCTATACGTCCGATCCACAAGGATCTATGTTCATCATCATAAAATTTGTGAAAAACATTAACATCCATCATAAATACTTTATGTGATTGAACATTTGTAATTATACATGCAAGAGCGTGGCGGAGAGCTCGTAACTTGCGGCCTGCTGCCTGCAGTTCATGGTAATGCTCAGGAACCGGTCGCCGTCGGGACAGGACATTCGGTACACTAACACCGCAGCAAACTAAATTCAATACACGTAGAAATATAATGAAACCTCTAGTACGTATGTAACTTTCCATTCTACTCTTAAATTCCTAAGGTGTATTAAGTATTAAGTTCGATCAATCAACGATACATTGCAATAATTACGACCAACGTAACCTGATGGTAAAAAACATACTTTTGACTCAGTGTTCATGCTATCGATATGAAAAACTGCTGGAATAATGGTAACTCAGGTATCTACACATTAAATTTATAAATCCGTCCGGCAATCTTAGGAGGCAAATGCTAAGCTCGATACCTGTTTAAATTACTTTGAATATTTAGCAAACGCCCGCGACTTCGTTCGCGTGATGTTCAAAAACCTTAAATAATGGTGCTTAAGTTATTATACACTGTTACAGTCAGTCATTTTAGCAGCGCGCAGCTTGAGACGTTCTCATCGAGCTAACTTTTAAACCTTTTATAGTTAAAGTTGAAGACTTCTATTTTAAATACCACAAGCGATAAAAGTTCTATCAATAAAGGATTCGACAACGAATACAACAGTGTGTGTCGTAAAAATGTAGTATCTTATTTATATGTAATTACGTTTCAACGTTTTGGGTTTGATGGATTCCACATTAAAGAAGAACAGAGCTCCAATAACGAAAACAGCGATAAGAGATTATTTATTTAAATAAAAAAAAGATAACCCGATTTCACAAAGTTTAGAAACGGTATATACTATTGTATAGCGCCATTGTTTCTAAGTATATTTACGATAAAGGAACTATTCGACGTGAGACTGTTATCAAACGATTACATCTCGCTTTCCAAATGACGTCGTAAAACTATCGCCTTATCGTTGAGACCTTTTATTTGACGATGTTACGCTTCGCGTTCACGTTCTTTTAAATTATGTAACCTAAGCAACCATCTAGTTTTATTTCAATTTATTTTATTTGTTGGTTCTCTAACATTACACAAATACATCTAAAGCCGCTTAATACCTACTCTAATTTTTTTTAATTTGGAATCCAAAACGTCAGTCTCCCCTAATAAAAATTTAACGTCCACTACCATTTCTCACATAACATCCATCCTCGGTGGTCATCCTCGAGTGCGATGAGAAAGGTTTCCACAATCTCCAAAGGAACACACTGGAACCATCTAAACTTCAGCATGAGCCAGGGGAAAGCGAAACTCGTCTTGTGTCCACCCCTACAGGATAGTGCGTGAGTGCCACAATGAAATAAATAACGATGTAAACAAAATAATTAACTCGCTAATGCAACCATCAGATGTTTCTTTCCGTCAGACTTACATGGTTTGAGAATTTGTAACATGCGTCCAAACAAACGTATGGCATCATTACTGCGAAAAATTTAAGTACAGGCATGCTCTGAATTCCGCGCGCCTATATACGATCAACGACGAAACTTTTAATTGTAATTGCTTTTAAAAAAGCCGTTTGCACTCTTAATGCCTTTTTTCTACGATGTTGCATTAACATTTTTATTTAAAATTCAAGATCTCCAGTATATTGCAGTTTTTAATAAAACTGTGTTTTTTAGGAACTCATAAGATTGACCTCTCGTAATTGGTTTCTTCTTTTTATTTTGAGTATACCTAAGGCTATTTTAGTTACAAAAGAGGAGTTTTTACTATTCGCCAATGACTAATTTGTTCATAAAATACTCTCGTAAAAAAGTAAACTTTAGCTTTTTTTTTAAAACAACTAAAACCACCAGTACCTGATGATAAGTAATCTTCCTTGCAGAGATTGGGTAGCATGGTAGCCGCGTGTCCGCTCTGCCGCCAGGCGACATTGTGTCATGATTACCAACTGTATAATAGTAGAGTAGTAAATACTTGCACTAAAACAAAATTTCTGCTGTTTTTGGTAGCGATCGGATCAACATATTTAGTGGTACGGGTGGCGGGGCTTACTAGTATAGTAAGTTCATTTGTCAAATGTGTCGGCTTTGTTTTGTTTAAAAAAAATTCTCGATTTTTAGTGAATCTAAAGTTTATTAACTGATTTTGTTTGTCAGGATATGGGTGTACCTACTAGACGCGCTGCTCATATGAGACAGCGTCGTTTCAATGAGACAAACGAAGATAGGACGGAACTAAAATTAGGTAATCTACTTCCAGGGCCTTTTCAAAACAGACTAGTGAAGAATGCAAAACAGGCTTTACAAAATGCGGGCTTATATGAA
>JWHW01006741.1:205329-222274 GCA_000931545.1 Papilio glaucus
CGCGCCCGAGCGGGACGCAATATACCTACCGCGCCGCCACCAAGTTCAATGACGAAGACGCTCATCTCGCTCAATCACACTAAACATTTTACAATACCACATTAATTACTATTCATTACACACATTATAACTACGAAACGTTTTATGTTATTAAGTCCTACGTATTTACACCTTTATGTACTTATAATAACTTGATACCAAATATGTTAATATTCCTAACGATTTATTTTCTAGTATGAATGAAGAAATATTCCACTGTGCTGAAAATATTAAACCGCGCGATGAAAACTTGTTTACAGATATCGAGCTGTTGTTTTTAAACAAGTAGCGCGCTCTGTCGGCGCGCGGAGTAGTGAGCGGCGCGGGACGCGGAGCGGGCGCGGCGCCTCCCCCGGCCTCAGTTCGGCTGTGACATCGTAGTGTGTGGACGTGTTGCCGCGTGTTGCATTTGAGCGTCGTTTCGCGCGGCAACTTTGAACAGTGACAGCGTTAAGAGTGTATTGTGTGCAGAGAATGTGTGTCGGATTGCGGTGCTCTACAAATTGGATGCAGTGAATCGGATCACTATTGGATTGCAGTGTAATTTTGGATTTGATTTTTGGACGTTACGCACCGAGTCGACCGCCTCACAAACTGGGGATGCATAAAATGGAGCTCGGCGACAGCGTGTACGCCGCCGAGCGTATCATGAAGAAGAGGATTAGAAAGGTGAGCTTTGTTTCGTTTTTCGAAAGCGAACACTGCGTCGGGTGGTTGCGAAATGAACGAAACCACACATCACCCCTTACTAAACATATATAAACAAATAGTCACCGTTAAAAAAGTTAATCTTAAATATATGCCGGCTTCAATGTGTTCAAAATATGCATACAATTACTTTTCAAACCTTGTTTTCGGTGTTAAATACATGAAAATTTTAGATGTAGGATTCATTCGCATAGGTTGTTAAAGGAAGGATAGTTAAAGCGCATCACTGGTGACAATTTGTTTATAGATCAGTTGGTTGGTTTTAAAAATAGTTGCCGTGTTTTATTGTTATATAGCTTGTTGTGCAATAATCTTAGTTTCTTTGGATGCATGCTTGTTTGTTATACATAATGCGTTGCATGGTATTCTAATTTAGATTTTGTGCATTAATCCTGTCATTGTGAGCCGGCCGGCAGCTGTTCGGAAATTATCGCAAGGGTTTTGGCTTCTTTTGACGCATGCTTTGGCCCTTATTATTACCGGGGTCTCCCCTTACGCCCGGGTCTTATGTTCAGATACCGAGGGCAGCGGTGAGAAATTCGATGCTTCTTTTTAAATGATGCCCTTCTTGAGATCACATTGAATCTCTGACAGTAAACAAGTCGGGAGGCATTGAAGTCTTGCTCGAAGGGTAACTTGTCATTGTAGTTTTTTTTCTGTTTCGCATATGTTTTCTCGTCCCATTGTCGAAGTGGGATCGTTTGATAATGATATTTATTGCATTTGAATTTCCTTATTTTTAGTATAGTTTTTATTAGACACGTCATTATTTTTCTTGATTACGTACTATTTTCAGTAATTTATTAACTACATACATAGTGTCACGTGTGATTTTAGGTATTGGTATCTAAATTAAGTCACGAAGCTTTTATTTTTTATTACACTATAAGTGTCTAAATAAATTTTCCCACGGTGCTTTGATTTAGGTAGCTCTTAGATGATATTCTAAGAAGACTTTTTACTTTTCTATACTTTATTCTAAATTCTAACTCTGAAACCACTCAATCGATTTGTGAAATTCTTCCACTGTTGAGAAGCTACACTATCCCCGGGTGACATAGGCTTTATTATATATTTTTTTAAAATTAGGGATCCTCACTAAAACAGCAATAATGTAACCCAAGGTGTAAAAAAATTACCTAAAATATTCTTTACTTTGAAATTTGGTCACTATGTGTAATGCCCAACATAAAAATTAGGATAGTTTTTTAGTGCTACGCGTGCGAAGCCGGGACGGATCGCTAGCAGTATACAATTATAGAATAGTCTAAAGAGATTTTATTGAAGAAAATAAATTGCATCCTAGTTGAACAGACTACGTTTTCTACGACAGCTATTTCTATTATCACTTCCGTTTACTGCAACTGTGGTAGGCAGAAACAAAACAATGTTTGTTATTCTCTGAGACTCATTGATATCAAATGCGTGTTTCCACCAAGGCGTCTTAACAACTTACTTAAGCTGTCTAAAAATAACTAGGCGGATATCGTTTTCAATAGCACCACGAATCCTAGTATGCAATCCTAAATCGTACCTACTAATTAGTTTATAAGATGAAACGTGGGTTGTCCGATTCACGTTGCATCAGCGATTTCAGTCTCCCAAATCATTGGATACTCATTTCGACTGTAAGAACTTAGAGTTTAAGTTCGATGAGAGTGACCAATGTTTCTTGGTACTTGAAACAGTTTGTAAGCGAAACAGGTCTACATGCTGACGTTGGTGACGGGTGGGCGTATTCGCGTTGCAGTGAGTTAGCCTAGGATTAGTGTGGGCAACGCCCTACTGCGTCTCTTACGGTTTGAAAACAACTAAACTGCCGGAAGTTTCGGATAAACTTCACACTCGAAGCGATACTTCAGTTTGCAAAAACGCTTCTAGTGCTAAGCTATGAATGTAGTTAACCACTTGTGTGTTTGATAGTCTATTGCGTATCTTGGTTGGAAATGAAAATGTGATATTAGTCATATAAAGCAAGTAATTCTTGTACTTTTTAGTGAATTTCGACTATACCACTCTATCAATTCCGATGAAATGTTGTATTTAGAAACCGTTTTTATTTTAAAATATATCTATATAGATGCCTTATACACAAAAACATGAATTCTCTACTATTAGTATTATTAGTTACTATTTTTTAGAGCGCCGTTTCTTAGCTATCGTTATCAATGCATGATGAATTGCTTGACAATAATGCTACAAACTATCTAAATGTTAACGATTTGTTACTTTACAAAGGCAGTGTCACAATATTATACTTAGCCGGGTCTTTTTACACTACATCCCTTTCTATCCTTTTTCCTACACAAACGTTGGCAACCGTTAACTCTTCTGTTGTGAATGTTGATAGCTAGCGGTTGTCACCTAACATCTTGTGAGTCGATAACCTAAATATTCTCCGAGAAACCACAATCTTTCCATGACAGATGACAACGTCGATCGAAGGTTAGTCCGCAGCTAATATCATTAATATTAATTGTGATACGGGCATCATCACTTTTACCGTTGTACGAAGTGTAAAGTAATACATATCACACATGCTACTACCTTTTTATTACCCTTTTTATTAATTCATATACTACCCTTTTTATTAATTCATCTAGTAGATTTACATAATACCAAAAATCATGTGTTGCTAGTAACTTAGTAAAATAATCATCTGCTACTCGAATACCTGTAGATGATCATTTGCGCTATAAATTAAAGACAGTTAAAAGTAATGGAACTCTAAAATATGAATAATAATATTAAATAAGCCTACAATCCATTGAAAAAGGAACACGGAACACAGTGCATTATGTTAGACTGTAGATAGATAGACCAAAAGATCATGTAAAATGGTTATAGATAATCTCTGCTAATAAAAAAATAAAAAATGGGCAGGGAGAAGAATACAAAACAATTTAAAATGTTGCTGACCTAGTGCTTAATACAAAAAACCGTAAGACGTAACGGATTTTTGTCAAAACGGTTTAAATTTGTCCCTTGATTTTTATTTACGAATATATTTCTATTGAGACAAAGCTTGTGGGAACATTTTACGCTAGTGGTTTCTATATTGCACTCAACGTCCTACTAATTCACTAGAATTCAGTCTACTTTAATAAAATGACTTGATATCTTAATAAATCTCATAGAAAAACGAAGAAAAATATTAAAATCGTAATGTTTTCTAGAATTGTACAACAGGTAGCACTGATAATATTAACTCATAAACTAAACGTATGGGCTAGAAGCATTAAAAAGTATAGCGAACGAACCTAGTTCGCACAGGAATGGCAACCAATTAGCCTAGTGTTAGATTCATAGCCTTCATTACTATGTCAATCCGCGGTCTAAAAGTTTCCAATGGCTTCTCTAGCGCCCGTGTCAAATTTAGGAAACTACTTATTGTCGTGTAACGTTATTTTAGAAAAACCACCTAGAGTCTACGGTGATAAGTTGAATTTGCGCTGTGGTCATTACTCGCCGGAATGACCAACAAACATGATAATTGACTACAGTACAAATTAGAACCTTATAGCATATAGTCGCAAAGTCTATATTTGATGTTTCCTTGCAATGCACTCCGGTAACTCCTACAGAGCGCTGCGGCCCTGGTATCTCAGAGTAAACGCGCCAGTATTCGGCTTTGACCGAGCACATGTTCTACGGCGCATGCGCCCCGCCATTCCGGCCGACCAATCAGCATCGAGCAGTCTCAGAACCGGCCGAAAATATTATACAAGTATATTTGCTGACTACCTTAAGTTCTTCAAAATCATTAATTAGTGAGGTCGGGCAGATTACTTTATTTAGTACGTTTGATTACTATTTTTGTTACAATTGTTTTTCTTCTAGTGGATTGCCAATTTAGTATGGTGTGTTCTGATTTCGTACTAGTTCAACGGTTGGTGGTTAGATGGCGCTATTATAAATTAATTAAAATGTCCTCAAGCCTCTTTTTTAATTGATTTCCAAATGTATTTATGTACTATAAGATATGGCTGTATCACTTTTTAACACTCTCCAAATTTGATAAAAGGGGATTTGTCTTGTCTATCAAGTGAATAGTAATTTTTCAATACTGATTTTGTAAAAGCAAAACCTAACAATGTGAAACACTTCGAAAGTAGCACAAGGCTCGAATTTTCTATTAATAATCTCTTGACAAAGCATGACTGTAATTTTATCCGGTCCTGTATCGGAAGGAATAAAAAACCAGTGGTTTTACGAGATTGGGACATCCATAGAGTTGTCTGCTAACTAAGATTGTAATTTTTTTCTGTATTATATTTAAAATATACAAAAGAAAATAATCGATTAAGATAATAATTAATTTAAAATTTGCTTAGGAGTTGCATGTTTAGACAAAAATAATACTAATTGTAGATGCAGCTATCGCTAAGAACAATCTAGCGAGATGTTTAAAATGTTCTACTAGTAATGGCAAAGTAGATATTTATCTTTATTTTATAGATTAAATAGAAGTATTAAAAAGAAAATGTATAACAGGTTTAATAAGATACGTAACAAATTTAATTTAAATCAAATTTTTGTTAATGGTCCCCGTGCCCATTTATATCCGAAATCACTGAGCAAAAGGTAAGCTAAATCTTAAAACTAATGAAACAACAATAAGTTATTAATACGCACCAATCAACTGATTTTAATTATGTACAAAAATTAACAAAAAAATTTAAAATAGAAGGTAAAAATGTGGAAAGAAGTCTCCATACATGTCATTGTTCTAAACACACTTTTAAAACTTAACTAAGGGCTTATATACCAGGCCGTAGGTACTTCGCGCCACCCCTCCGGAACATAAAACGTTTTTTCTACATGAAGGGCTCCCCTTCTGCATTTAGAAAGCATGCTTTACGCTGCGATTCTTACAACGGTGAATGGGGGAGACGTCGTATTGCAGCCCCCACACAATTAGAGCGAAGTCTGCATTGTCAAAGTTTTAGCCTGTAGGCCTGTAGCCACATTCCGTTAGACTTGATAGAACATTTTACTTCAAATAGAGTACGAGTTCACACGCGGCGGAAGACGAGAGACATAAATTGAGACACTTAAAGTACCATTTTAGTTAGTCTAGGAATTGGTCGATTCAATATAAAGAACACGTCACACTTTTTCGTTTCTAAAACCTTTTCACACCGTCTCAAAAGAAGTTCACTTCATTATTATTTATTTAAATATCTTATGCCCGAATGTTAAGCGATGGTCTATAGTCTTGTAATTTGTACGACCTCCTTATTTTAAAAAAAAATGATATATTTGTAATATGTGCATGGGTGTGCAAAAAATCGGTACACCTTTATAGGTTATGATGGTGACGGATGGAATATGAATTCTACGCCGCAGGTTTTATTTATAATTTTTGTTTGTCAGAAACTTTTCCGTAGAAGCTTTATTGGTGTATATTTGCCGCGAAATATCGCCGCATTTGTACAAGGCGAGCATAAAAACGTGAAGATGTCGCTCGGCGTCATTACGGCAACACTGGCGCGCCGGCGGTCGTTGTGCCGCACGCGTTATTATGTAAATATAAAACGAAAAGGAAAGGTCGGGTGTTTTTGTGGCTGCATTATCTGATGCAGATAACGATTGTAATTAGTGAAGGATACCGCGGCGAAGGGCGACGCCGGTAGACTGTTCCCACGTCATGCTCTCCCAGTAAAATTTACTTTATTTCATTATTTTTTCAGCTTTTTACCCTCCAGCAAAAAAAATGTGTGAAAAGGCTCATTTATTGTTCGTTTAAAAGTCGACAAAACCTTATTTTAATTTTTACCATAAACTATATTTTATACAAATTTGAACGTTTTCTAGGTTTTATTATCTGTCTTGTTAATATAGTTTTATGTTTGTCTAGGTTTTAGTTCGGTTGTACCTATAATGCAACTCTAATACTAACCACAAGTCTCAGATATGAGGGACGACACCGACCCCTACTAATTTTCGGAGATGTCGTTGCTGGTAACCTTATTGACGGTTCTTACAGCTTCATCTGATACAGGGCTCGCGATCCGAGTGATCTTGAGCTAAAATTAAAAAATTCTAGGTCCCTAATGTAATCTAGGGGCGTAGTTGCTGAATTTAGCAGCTATCGGTCTGGGACACCGACCCCTAGAGATAATAAAAAGTGTACTAAAATTCTACGCGGTAGGCAATGACAGGACCTAGAATGAAAAAACGAACCATAGAGAAAGATTTATTATCTATCGAATCCATGAATTTAAATGGAGTGGGCAATCATTTAGCACTACCGGTTACACGTAGAAACTGGTCTAAACAAGATCAAGTTGGCCAATATTTGACATTTTTGTTTTAAGCTAGATCTAGATTGTGTTGTGTGTCCTATAGGTGTTATGTCCTATTTTGCAAATTGTTTCGCACTTAAATAAAACACTAAAATACTATAATAAAATGGAATGTACGCAAGCACTGCGTTGCAATGAGGGTCGGCATAGGATTGGAATATCCATGATGCAACCCCCTCGCGGCTGGCCGCCCTCTCCCGTTTGCGTTTTGTTTTTCGCTTCATCCTTCATAAATCCCATATCTGGCGACCGCCGCGGGGTCTGATCCCACTTAATTGAGTTATTAGTGACATGTTTATCTTTGGGAATGAAATTAGATAGGTGTCAGTTAAATTAGGGTGGCAGGAAAATCGACAACATGGGTCCTGGGTGTGTAATATCTGATATAAGGTGCAACCTTCCCAAACCTAACTGGGGTCGCGCAGAAGCATTTTACCAACTTTGCGTAAGGACATTAACCGGTACCTATTTTAATTTTATGAAGTGATTTTGTGTCGGTGAATATAATTTGAAAACTAAATTTATTGGTGACATATCTATAAACGTGCATCGAACCCTCTGACTCTGATATCGTTAGATACTTTAAAAAAAATTATGTTTATTTAAGTTTCCTATTTTTATGTTTTATTTAAGTAATTACAGATATAATAACCTTCAACTCTTGATTACTCTTTAAAATTCATTAAATATTATAAAAAGTTCCTCTTTCGTGCGATTATGGAAATCTTGTATTAGTCCCGTTAGCAAACAAGGGGTCGCCTCGCCACTATTTGTTCGACTTGGCTACAAGTGACGTAAGACGAGGGTCCAAGTGCCCTTTGTATTCCGAACACGAGAGTAGAGTAGGTACCTCCTGATCCTGTAATTCGTTCAAATACACCTCGAGTCAAGTCTAACTTTGCCCATGATTATTTTTTGTTACAAATTCGAACGTAAGTCAATGTGGACAATGCCACCCATATATGTGAGATTGTCTATGTTGTTTTTTTATAGTAGAAGGTAGAGTAGAGCAAGCGGCTCACCCGATATCAAGCGATCGCTACCCATAGACATCTACAAGCTAATGAGTTGCAGATGCCTTACCTATCTTTAATGGATAGAGGAGGATAAACAGAAAATGGATATTTTCCTTTCCTATTCATCCCCTCCACCGTTAAGTCCTCTTTCCCGTCCACTCATTTCCTTATTAGCATGGGATGGGTAGGGGAAGCGGACTAGACTCCGGCACCTCACTTATCAGACGAAACGCAGAAATACTCCTATTTCACGCCTGTCTTCTGTGAGTTTGTGGTATTTTACCGGTCGAGCCGGGCCATTCGTGCAACAGATGTTGTTGCGGACTCTACCACTGCTTATGGTGCTTCCTTCACACTCACGTCTTTATTACTATAAGGGTAAGCCGCACATTACAATCTTCAAGTACGCACTTTTCATACAGTTCTTTCCTATTTTATGTGAGCCTGTTACAATTATATGTACCAAAGGATGAGACTATCGAATAGATTATGCGTGTTTTTTATGAAATCCTTATTATTTATAAGTACTAAGTCAAAAAAAAATAAATCGTTATTAAAGACTTAAATGTTTCTTAATATTTTGAAATTTTCAACTCTCGAATTCTTCCGCCAACTTGTTGTCGATGTTCAACTATTCACAGATTTAATTGTCGACTGGTCCGATCGATCGTGTCGTTGACCGTTCAGTCGCTAACTGCAGGTCAACGTCACTCCACTGTTGCTACCCGAATGACCATCCACGAAATAAAGAACGTATACCGTTACATTATTGTCTTAAGTTACCATAACTTATACGTTGCATATGCTTCCATTTGACGTCTTCGCGGCAGATTCACAAAATATGACAAGGATGGTAAATCGGTCTATATTGGGCACGAATCTTTTTTTTGTTCCTGATGAATCCGATAAAATTATCAGACCACTTGAGCAATAATTAAAATCACCCGTGAACTTAATTCAGTGCACAAAAGCCAACTAAGTGCCGTAATAAAATTCAATCTACACTTCTCGTCGTAAATTCATTTATATGCTACACACTAACACGTTGCATTCAAGCCGCAACCGACTAGCGACTGATGCCGTCTACCAATACCGCATCATGCTTCTCACGGCCCCTACTCGCTTGCCTTGTCTCGCGTATCGGCTTACTCTTCGCACACACGGCTCGGTTGCTTTTGCGCTCACCGCTACGCGTTTATACGCTCCTGGTATTCGACTTACGAAAGAAAACGTGCACTGAGTATCCACACAAAAGAAAAAATGTTTTTTTTTAAACTTCACTGTGGTTTTTTGTCTATGATAATTAAATGACTGAAAATGTTAGTGCCGATTTAAAGAAATATTTATTTATCAAAGGATAATTTTGATAATTGACCACGAATGTTATCTACGGATGGATAACAAACAGTTTTTTTGTTCTAGTCAAGAACTGAACATCCTTAGGGACTTTGTTAAATTAGTTTGGTATACGAAGTATATTGAGTCTTGCTCAGTAAGACGGCGCTAGGTTTCTTTCCATCATCTATTTTTCTCCAGTCCTCTTTCTACTTGCTTAATGCCAATCCTAGAATTCGAAACAATGAAACGACTTAAGAAATACTTGGCAGTTATCAAAGCAACTTTGACATAGGTATGTACATAGATGACAATAATTATACAATAATCGAGGAATGGATGCCGAGACACGTCACGTCCGCCTTTGCGGAGGTCCGAACGTGTCTCGAATGTTAACAACGTGTGGAGTATAAACTTAAAGTTTAACTATGCGACGTGCGAGTAGAAACTGGGAAGGTTCCGTCGAATCTATTTTAAATTTAAGTTTTTATTTAGCATCATATTACTTTATGAGGCTCTAATAAAAAGAAAACGAACAACAAAGATACGTTTAAATTAAATCCATAGAAGGCGTTGGTTGCCTCGTTATTGCTTCAATCGCTTTGGGTCATGTGACTCGAAATTCATCCTGTGACATTTTCCACCACCTTCCCACCCTCGCGGATTATTTCCAGCTCCCCTTTAACGCCTGCCGAGGGTCGATTCAGCTACGAAATTAAATGGAACAATTGAATAATACGATTCTGCACTGTCGGTGGGCTGAATTTAAGCTCAATTTTGTTTGTTACATGAAATATGCAATATTAAAAATGTCCAGAATATTGAATTTGAAATACCATTTTGCAGATATTATTTTCTTTTCTTTTTTTAATTTAGGAAACAAACAGTCATAAAAATACTTATTAATTGAAAAAACTATAAAAAAGGACTGAAACTAAATCGACAAGATTACAAAGGATAATTTTGAAATTCCTTCTTATATGATTATAAATGATTACCATAAATATCTACGTATCTACCAAAGAACGAACAATTTACAAAAAAACGACGAAAAAATTTTTAATGCGAGAACTCCTGTGCTTGTTGGGTATTTGTTGGGAATCCACATAACTATTTGGAATTTTGAAAAGGAATATTTGTTCAATATAATCTTCGATTTGTCTCGGCAAGAGTTGTGAGGATATGATGGCCGTTATATGATTTATTTATTTAAACACTTTATTGAGTACAAATGTTGGACTTAATGCATATAGACATTCTCTAACAGAAAAAATTTGCACGCCATAGAAAAGGATATTTTATGAAATAACATAGATATAATATAATATAGAGTAAAATATACATGCGTTGTTGCTGCGGTAGGTATTTCGAGCCATTTTATAAATGTCTACTGTATTTTCTCGATGCGAGCCTTACGACATTGAAAAAATTGGATTCCAAATTATGCAATCGAAATCTAAGACGGATGGTACATAATTATAATATAAAAGTTTCAAAGAAATTCTTTAAATAAAATCGAATTGGCGAAACGATTTCTTAATAATCATGTCGATATGATTGTTATAACACTGATGACGGAATATTAGCAAAAATAATTAATACGTCTATCTGGATTGCCAGCGTTTTATAGCATTGTGTGTTAGCCGTGGATTTTTTCCAGTTATTGAACGAAGTATGAGCCTTCGAGTCGGACAATGGCTGCCACGCGTCTGTTGTATCAAACAATCGTCGGTCGCCGAGTGAGTTATTATCATACAGCGAATACAATAACAGTGCGATGCGTTGACTGCTGCCCGTTGTATGCCCCACGCATACCGGCATATTTAATAATCAAATTTGCACGCTCTGATAATGGTGGAATGTTATTCAATTATTGCTTTAATATAAGAGCAGTGGGTAACTTTTTCAATATATAAATCCATCTTCAGAGGAAATATTAAGTCATTTGTTATTATGTTTGTTTCACTGCTGGGACACACAGTCTACAAACCCGATTACGGATCAACACATGATGTCACGTGTTCGAAATATTCTCACCTTACAGTATGCTACCTTTTCACCTAGAAACCCGTAGTTATTTAGGATCTGGCGATCCTACGGCTGATACGGCTATATAAATGTATGTAAGTAGATATTGGTAGACACCTATGTAATGCTTAAATTAATATGTAGGAGATAAACATAATGGTCGAAACATGACCAGTTTTGTTTTACAGAATTTTTTACGTATACTCAGCTTATTTGTGTTACCATAAAAAGGTCTTAACATAAAACGTTCAATCGTTAGCATTGCTATATTTAGAGGAATAAAATTTTTATAGCCCAGTTTCCTTCGAATGGTTTGCCGCACGACGAAATGTTAGTGCGTGCCTGGCCAAAGTCGAAAATAATGTAGCCAAGTTCGAAGATTCCCACATCATAACTGGAATAACTATTTAAACTCCTTTAAAGTCATTTAAGAACCGGAATCTTTTCATGGTTTGAAATGATGACAATAATCTTCACGAACAAGTCAAGAAATTCTAACATGATTCTATTGATTTAAATAAACAGTATGCGCTCACGCTCGTAATTATTATTTATTATTATATAGGGTTATATAAATACGAAGGGATTTAGATGATTTGCTTAAGTCACTACGCCCGTCTGATAATGACGTAGCTTGGGAACTGGTTTTTAATAATATATTCCTACAGTTCTATATTACTGAGCGGTCGAGGCAGCAAAGGATGTTCAGTAGCCTGCGATGAAAATATGACGCGTCTTATATCTTATACAATATGACGCAACACCTCATACACTCGTCACTTTGACACATGGACGACACGTTTCATTCCTAGTTATCGTACATAAGTTAAGTAAGACGGCGGCCACAAACTTTGCTAATCTTTTTGTGCAAAAATCCGAATACAGTCCCAAGTAGTAAAGAGACCAAGATGGGAAGAAGAAACTTTTAAACAATAAGTATTGTTTAAAAGTTTCTTCTTCCCATCTTGGTCTCTTTCGAGACATAGTCATGTTTCGAAATAGACCAAGATGGGATGAACTTCTAGTCAGAAGTGCAGAGCGTTCAACTTTCAGATGAACCGACTTTGTGAAGATGCGTATTGATTGTCGAAAGTTAAAGACCAACTGTGAACCGATATACACTTTATCTGAATTTTGTTTCCCTTTTTCTAATTCAAACATAATATATTAAACCAAACGAAGTAGTAAATATCTAAGTGTGTTCGTTAAACTACACTCAGTTTGCATAGCTCCAACAAAGACTGTACACGTACTCGGTTTTAGCAATTTGAAACGATACGTGTTTTAACGGGCGATCGGTCCCCGCGGGCTGGTTTGAACCCGAGTCATTTATCTAAATCCCCACCCGCTTCCTCCCCTTCGCCGGCCGAATCCACCTCCACCCGCAGGGCCTCGGTGGATCCCGGCCGAAGTACAGGGGCAATTTGCGACAACTTGATAGACGCTAAAATGTAAATACGATTGATACCAAAGCACAGTTAAAGTTTTATTTAAATGTACACAAATATAGGTTTAATGTGTTGTCTTAAGAAGTTTAATAGACGTGGCACTGGATAATAATTGCAGAACAGAAGTTATATGACAGAACTATTTTTACTTAAACGCGTAAAAGGTAAACCAATGATCCTTCATCATCGATGTAATTGTATATCAGTCGCGTCACCTACTCGATTAGACTAGTTGTAGTTTCATAAATATTCATGCTAATCAAAAACGCTGTATTAAATAAATCAAAATCGATTAAATTAATTTAGCCAAACACAGAAAATATTATAGTTATCTACTGCGCTTTATCTACCGCAAATAATTCTAGACAGAAAAAACAACAATGGAATTATTTGTAATACAAATTTCACGTAAAAGTACAAAGATATACAGATAGTAGTTTTTTCCATATCGAGATGGAAATTTCGTAAATAAAGTGCGATAAAGTGAAGTGAAATTATATAATATGGATAGCTAATTTGATAAGGTAACGTGAGAAAAAGTTGTTTTTTGAAAACATTTTAGTATTTACGAATTATAGCGTAAAGGGGTTTTCTAGCCAAGTGTCAAAAACGCCGCATCTGTAGCGTCATCTAATTACGCAGCGATACTGACGCCGCGTCAGATGGCGGTGGTGTCGCTGCGCTCGGACGATGTTCACTAGATTTTCATATATTTGCACATAACAACTATTTTTCGCGGCGTCACTAAAGCCTATCTTAAAAGGTAAGGTGTACACTTTATTTACAACATTTTCATCTTGATTTGGAACAAACTGTAGGTATTTCATTAAGTGTGCACAGATGCGCGACAACCGTGGATATTTACTAATCTAATAGTTTTAGTGGTAGTATATTTGTGCTCCCAGTGTGCTCAACGTTCCCGGCGTCGTGGCCGGTCAATTATCGCAGAGCTTTGGCGCGCGGCCAACGCCACTCCTTGTTAATTATCCCCCGCGCCGCTCCTGTGACTCCACTTTGAATTGTTCCGACGTCGGTTTTGTTTCCGTCTAATAACAGGATGACCTTTTTTAACATCGTTTTTATATTATCTAAAACTTGAAAAGTGAAACTTCTTGACAAGGCAGGGAAAATATTTCATTACGCGTTAAACAAATTTTTCTGGTATTCAATTTTGAATGTTATTGTTAAGAAAAAAGGATTTATTTTCTACTTTGAAAGGCACAACTGATGTAATTTGATGGAGTATCGATATCAAGACGGAATGTATGTACAATAGAATATCGAATGCTTGTCGATGACAATGACGAGCTTACTTACCTTTTCGTAATGAATTTACCTTTTAAAGTCCTTGACAACATTCACAACTGTTAAGTGACGATGCAATCTATGAACTACGCACTAGTTTAAAATACGCCGTTGTTTAGCATGATATGGTCACCTTTCAAAAGAATAGCGTAGGTCCATACTATATTCTCCTGAAAGCTCAGGTCCACATCATGATTGGACGTTGCTTTAATACCTTATACCACTTATCTATAGTTTATAATTTTGAACGTCCGAACCTAACTCTTATTGTAATCACACAATGAAAATAAAGGAAAATGATATAAAACATCTGTGCAAATAAAATTAATATTTATGTGATTTTTTAACACAATTAATTAATTTCTTTTCGGATCTAGTTTGTTCCCTCTGCATAACCACATACCTACCTATGTTGATTATTATTTTGATGCTGAAATTCCTGTAGTTTGACGCTAAGACGTTTTTTTTTATCTTTAACTTTAAATCGCTTCATCGTCGGTACATGTTTAAATCGTTAAATATGTTTTTCATAATTTCCCCAAAGCAATTTACAAGGGGTAAGGGAGAGGTAAACATTTTTAAAAGTACAAAATTTACCGAAGCACATATATACATGAATGAAATGCTGGCTGAAATGAATGTATAAAAATAATCGAGAAGTCGCTACTCGAATGTTGTAATAACTTTACACTCAGTCACGTTGTATTTGGAACGAGAAAAATAACGCCTCTAAATTCTTGGCATTCATGTTGAACATGGCGACAACGAAAACACGGAAGCTAGAGATAGCTGTGACAAACTTGAAGCCATGAGGCACTGCGAACCTGGTACGGTAATACCTGATAATGAACAAACGCCAATGACTGAGGAATTATATAAATTACTTTAGTGCCCTTCGCTACATTGTGAAATGTCAGCGAGAATATTTTAGTAACCGCACACCTGGAAAGCCATGCGTTGGTACGCTTTTGGTCAACAAAGCGCTATCAGTAAATACTAGGTCGATTGTGAATGACAGGGATAGTAACAGCATGCCGGAAGAAGTTGACTAGTTGAGAAAGTAGGTATTCTTCGATGGCTTCGGTTAAAAGAATGAATACAACAGAGATTAAAAAAAATGAATTGCGCAATATGCACTGGTGTGGACATCTATAAAGGCTGTCTCAAGACAAATTTACTCGTACATATTACCAATCATAGACCAGATAGGCTGACAGCTATTAGAAAGAATTTAAGAATATTAAGAATTTAAGAATTTAATAAGAGCTTGAGTAGAGTATGAATGTGTAAAACGATTATCCTAGCTCACTGGCTGATTCTTGCTGGATCACAAAAGTTGTCAATTTTTAGTTTATAACCCGAATGCATAGAAATTTTGAATTTGTCCGATAAAAATATACAAAATTTGTCTAGGTAACTATCGTTTTGTAAAAGAACGAGCACATTTTAAGGCCGCACTAAACGAAACAAAGGCCGCTGTTTCGACTGCAACCGCAGCGCATCGCGTTCTAATTAACAACCGCTACCTTCGATATTTCAGCAGACATTCAGTGTCGCTCGACGATAAATCCTTTGTTGTGTTTGAACTTTAACTGATCGTTGTATTTTGCATTTTATTATATTTTGTGGTAAGGGCTGAATAACATACTTTTTTGAATATTTATTTTATAGTCTTTCAATATCATCTAACACTTCCCTAGTCCAGTCCAGCTGTCTCTGGACTTTTGAGCCCTTTAATCTTTGAAAACTGTTTATTAGAACAACTCACGTTCGGTTTCTGGAAGGCTGTTCAACGAAACAAGGAACCTGTCAAAGTCCGATCAAAACTCATTTGAGTTGCTAGAAGCGTGATCATCTATTCTTTTTTCTTTTCTCATTTAGAACCTGAAATCGATTTGACATGACATTGGTTAGTTCAATAAAAATTAGACAAATCTCTCAGAAACCGGGCGTTAACATTTAGTTACACCGCTGTTCAATTTTATAAATCCGTTTTAGCCAATATCCAAAGGCTGGGACCTAGAATTTTTTTTTATTTTTAGCTCAAGATCACTCGGATCGCGAGCCCTGTATCAGATGAAGCTGTAAGAACCGTCAATAAGGTTACCAGCAACGACATCTCCAAAAATTAGTATCCAAAGGCTAATCCCTCGTGTTGCCTTTGATACTGTTCGTATTTATTAATCCAGTAACCATCCCATTGATTCGCGAGCCAAACGTTGTCAGCCTTAGCTTTACCATGGTTCCAATGGTCAATTCCAAGTCAAGAAAATATTTAGAGATAGTCTGACGTTTACTCACAAATAGTTTTTCAGTGCCAGGCACGTAAAAATGTGTTTACTGGTAAAAGGTCCACCTCCTTCACATGGAGACCGTATAGTTACCGTGGTGCCTCTATGCAAGGCACAAAAGTTTTCGTTTTAAGATTTTGAGGTACCTTTTTATTGTATCAAGGTGACAGGCGGTAAAAAAGATTCATCGCAGCGTGTTTGGTCATTGTATGTCGTTTCTACGTTATTGTTTATGGTAGGCTTAATATTTTTAGTCAGCTAAACCTATTAAGCCCTTTCTCGTTTCATCACATTATGGTATGAATAAAAACATTATCTTAACAAGCGATACATTTAGTGCAAAATCAATGCCATAAGAATACCAACTGCAATGCTGATGAGTGCAGAACTAAAGACTAATTTTAATTAACCGCGTGGCATTAATTACGGTCGGCTTCCGATCGGTTGTAATTGGCGTGTAGAGCGGC
>JWHW01006741.1:243300-258754 GCA_000931545.1 Papilio glaucus
TCAACGGCGTTCTAGAACAAGGTAAAAAAAGTTCACGCTGCGAATTAATCTAAATAACGAGACTAACGAAATACGGGCGTAGGTTGAGAAGTGGAGGGGTTTGTCCATTTCTATACGAGTATCATGTTATTGTGCTCGCGTAGAAATTACAAACATTAAATATCCAATGGCTAGTAAGTTTTTGTAACTTAAAATTAATATAGGCTACACAAATGTACTATCTAAAATTCAGAAAAATTCTTGCCTGTTTATAAAGAAAAGTCTTATTTTGCAGCGGGAAACCAAAAACGGCGTAACATTTATCAAACTTCCAGATAAGGCGACGGTCTCCTCTGAATATGCATGGGTTTTAAAGTTCACGCCTAAGAAAATCTAATTCACTAAATTGTATTTTAGAAGAAAACAAAGTCACCAAAAAAGGAATCGATATGTATTAGATATTATTTAATAAAGTTTAACATTTTTCTGATTGGCAAAGAGCACATTAATCGTAGAATATTTCAGGAATGGCGGCCACTTAATGAACAATGAACCAGACCTCCCGCAAGATAGACAGCTATATGGGCAGCTAGGGACCGCGGATGTAAGGGTCGTCTGGGTATTTTTCAAGAAGGTCACACATAATAATCGAAACTTTAAATAGTTCGTTATAAAATTACAACTAATTTCATGATCATTAATTCGGTCTGCACTTGATAAAGTGAGTTCAATTTTTAACCTGAGTGGATTTAATAGGAAAATGCTGGGTTCCGTCCATTTGTGATTGTTATAGAATTGTAGTAATGGTTTTACGCTAAAAGAAACAGTGAAACAATTCCACTTCCGCAATAACAGGTACCAAAAGTAGAGAAAAAACCTTTAAAAATTAATTTTATTCTCAGTGATCAATAAATAAAATTCAAACATAAAAAGATTAAAACAATTCTACACCGTCATTGCATCTTCATCATTTTCACTCTCGTCTGTCTGTCTGTCACGATGTTACGTTTGTGTTAATAATCATTCCGTTATAAAAGATGCTTCCCCCTCTAATGAAAGTAAAAACATCATATAACCTTTTTATCATCTAATCTTCAAAATCCATAGATCCCCACGACGCTGGAGTGACTACAAATTAACATAGTCGGCTTCGCTACCATTGCGTCCCAATGGCAGTTTGAATTGTTAGTACGGTTGCCAGAAAATTTTACAAGAATTAAAATATATATTGGTTTAAGAACGAAAATAAGCAGTATATTTGAAAAATAAACATTATTATTTTAATATTTCGAAGTCATATTTTAGAGGTTCTTGCTCAAATTATCAGTTTTGGGTCATTATGAAAAGTGAAAAATGCGTAAACTTCACCACTATTATAATTAATAATAAAACAGATAAGAAGCTTATTTTTAAAAAAATTACAGAGGCACTATTTCTGTCATCCCACCACTAAATAAAAAGCTGAAATACCGGAAACTGAAAAAAAAAATGATTTGTAGCTGGGAACCCTACGTTTTCGGACGTGAATAGATGTAAAATAACGATTTAAAAGCGCAATTAACGTTTAGGTTTAAAACGTCATAAAAGACGATGGTATATTTTGTATAAAATAATACTATATATTTTGGCGGTGGTATCGTCTTTACATTATTATTTGTCTTTGTAAGTGTATTATTGTAATAAAACTTCTTTTAAGGCGATGAATTGAATTTAATGAAACAAAATAATGTAACGAATTTTATAAAAAGAAAAATGTAACGATGTTTACATTGAATCGAACTATTTTTATTTTCACTAAAATGTTACTTTAAGTGCTTCAATTTATCTCTCTCTCTTTCTGTTAACTACCTCCATAGGGTAGTAGTAGTATCTCTTCTCTTACTAATACACAATAATGTGTATACAGAGGTGGTAGTTGAAACGAGTTATATCGGGCTTACACCGACTAAAACCCTACGGTGATCGCCAACAGCGATGACAAGAGGCCACGGGATCTCCATTTGGAACCCGACCGTGGCCTCTCATACGCTTTGCAAGATTTTGCCCATCTCTTAGCCTCAAACTCCTCGGGACCTCGAGCTTTCGTTACGATTTCGTTAGTATGATTCATAGAGAAATACTTACAGTAGGGTATGGTGTGCTTCGTGCTGCTGCCTAATGTAATACTCCGTTTTCGTCTTAACGATTAGAATTCGAAAATTATTCGTGCTCGAGGCTTAATTTTCTCGACGAACGACAGCGCTTGCGCGAGATTCCACACATGCGCAATAAATAGTCTCTTGTCAACGCATGTCAGTACACTCGAACATAACAATGACGACGCGACGAATTGCAGCTGAACTAAATCAAAATATCTTTATCAACTATGAAAAAGTTGTAATATGTATTAATTTATTTTCACTTTCCATAAAATAACCTAAACTATAACAGTTTGGACTACGGTCGTACTGTTCCAATCCCACGTAAAAAGTGGGATAGGGGCAGGGAGAAGAAGAATATTAAGTATTTATTCTATGCAAATTTAGTGGCGGGAATCAGCTGGGCATAATCTATATCATATATAGCCATAATCATAAGTTATCACTAAAACTTTGTTCACTCCAGTGTACCTGCGCTGCAGCTGTCATGTTCGAGTCGACTTAGAAGCCGATATAATAAGTGCCTATTTATTTAGTAACCTTAAAAAATGGCACGTAAAGAACTTAGTGATAAAATTGTATTGATAAGTGTATAAATATATAAACGAAACAATCAAGTTGGCTTGTTTGTTCGATAACAATGCGTCTGGTGTAACATACGATAACGTATGCCTATAATTGATGCTGTGTATTGTGCTAGTCGCTAAAAATACTCCGCGGTGGCCGGTACATCGTTTATAATGTGGAGTATTGTGTTCGTGAAGTGAAATTATAATCCAGGTAATTTATTACATTATATTCAGACAACTTTTAATATTTATTTGGATATCAAATTGTTTCTTATATCTTCAATTATAATAATGTTTCGTGAAAGTAGTGCTTAACGAATTGTCAAAGAGTAAAACGTGGCGGCAAAAAGGTAAACAATTTTTAACAATTAAATCAATATTGCAATAAATATTGTAAGGTTTGCAATTTGATGGAATATCATTAAGTTTGACAAATCTGCTAGAATAATGTGTTGTACCTAACAACGGTATTAGTTGATGTTTAGCAACGCTAAGATCAGAGGTCTAAGCAAAGATCATAATTTTACTTGGTTCTATCACACCCTCTCGCTTCTACATTTACATGCATTTATGCTCGTCGGTTACACGTACGTTATCTTAATATTGCCCTTAGCGTCATGTTTCTATCGAGATTGTTACTCCTATTTGTAATTAAATTGTTCCTGTTTAATGTAATGTACCAAATAGCTGGATTTATTTAATATTTCAGAATCATGAAGATAGTTTCGTTGTGCATTCTTTTGCTATGTTCGGCTGCCAGTGGCTACAGTAAAATTGAAACAGGTGAAACCCGCAATATTGTAGGCCATCGCTTGACAAAGAAATATTCTTCGGATTGGAAGGACCTGGACACGAGGCCTTTGCCCCGTTGGTACGATGAGGCGAAAATTGGTATTTTCCTGCACTGGGGTGTCTACGCCGTTCCCGGTTACTCATCGGAATGGTTCTGGAGTAACTGGAAAGGTATGTCTTTCATTAATACGTCCAACGGCCTAGGAAATCAATTGTAAATCGCATAAAATCCGCGTAGACATGGAACATGGGACCGATGACGTCACAGCGTGCATAAAAGCACAAAAAGTTTACTTACGTGCACTAAAAAGTTGAAACCGTGAGATAATCTGATTAGACAAACTACGTCGCTGTAGAAACAAGGGCTTCTAACACAGACAACCTTTGGCGAAGTTTCGAACACATTCACTCTAATGCTGTCATGAATTAACCTCTGCTGAATCTCATGATCTCGGAGTAAAACGAATGCTATCTTTGTCTTTATCATAAATATACGAGCTATTATATAATAATATTATGTCAATGTCTATTTTCATAATTGATAAATCAAAAGTTAAAAAAATATATAAAACAAAATTTTATTACCATTCCTTCATTTTTCTTCTTATAATATTATATCGAAAGTAAGATAGTTCTTCATAGACACCTCTTGTTTCTTAATTTTTTTATAGGAGGCGATGAAAAAATAAGCAACTTCATGAAGGAACATTACCCGCCTGGATTTACATACCAAGACTTCGCGCCGATGTTCAAAGCTGAATTCTTTGACCCGACCGAATGGGCCGATTTATTTTTAAAAGCTGGCGCCAGGTGAACAATTTTATCATTAAAAGCAGATATTGTATTAAATTATTAATACATTTTATTATAACATATTTAATAATTACTACAACGGTGTTCTATTATGCTACTATTTAACAAGGTAAAAACTATGAGGCAGTCCTCAGTCGACTTCTTGTCGCCAGCTAATATGAGAAAAGTGTACTTTAGTTTCTAATATAAACTTTTAAAATTTCATTCCAGATACATTGTCCTAACCAGTAAGCATCATGACGGTTTCACGATGTTCCCCTCGAAACGTTCCTTCAGCTGGAACTCGTGGGAGGTCGGCCCTAAGCGGGATATTGTAGGAGAACTGTCCACTGCCGTCAGACAAGCCGGCATGAAGTTCGGCGTCTATCATTCACTGTATGAATGGTTCAATCCAATATACGAAGCCGATAAGAAAAGTAACTTCTCCACACGATACTACGCCGAGACGAAGCTCTGGCCTGATCTGCAACAGCTTATCAATGACTACAAGCCATCTGTGCTGTGGTCCGATGGAGATTGGGAGACGTACGACACGTACTGGAAGTCAACTGACTTCCTCGCCTGGCTGTACAATGATAGCCCGGTGAAGGATGAGATTGTCGTGAACGACCGCTGGGGCATTGGGATACCTTGCAAACATGGTGACTTCTATAATTGTGCTGATCGATATAACCCTGGTAAGTTTAAATATATGTGTGTAATTCGATAAAAAATATTTTCGTTCTTAAGCACGTGTTTACGATAAGAAAAAGAATGTTAATAAAAAACCGCGCAAATGGAAAAAGCTGGTATTTGGCAGCTCCAGCCCAGAGATGCGAGCAGTATTCTATATACAGCTGTAAGCGATGGACCGGTGTGAAATATTGCTTCGCTCTACCGAGCTCAACAGGATTTTTAGATGCCAACTTCGCCTTATTTTCCAAATGACCACGACATTCGACGTCGGTAATCAACGCTAAGGGGAGTGTTCTCAAGGTAGAGATTTGCGACAAAAGGGTCGTTTTTTGGCGATGAACTCGAAAATTTGTGTCTTTTTTGGGTTTGCATTGGACAATATTTTGTTGACCCCAATCCGAGATATTACCCCACAGAGTTTCAAGTTCAGACACAAGTTTGTTCCGGTACTCATTGAGGCAATACCGAAAAATATTGGCGCGGATCGTATATAGAGCATCACTTTGCAACGTGTCATTGGCACACAGAAGAAATAGGGCGGGAGATAGTACGCAGCCTTGTGGTACACCAGCATTAATGGTTTTTGATTCCGAGCATGTATCGTCGACTACGACCTTGATGCTGCGACTCTCGAGGAAGCTCATAGCCAAGTCGCATAATTTCTCGGGTAGTCCGTAGTAAGACAGCTTCGCAAGAAGCCCTTTATGCGCAACCCGGTCGAAGGCTTTTGCTACGTCCAGACTAACTGCCAAGGCGTCCCCTTTTTTCTCGACTGCCTCCGCTCATCGGTGAGTTAGGTAAGCCAAAATATTACCAGCGACGCTGACGGAAACCGTACTGACGACGGCTGGTGCTCTTCTAGCCACCACATTAGCTGGCAATTAATGGTTGACTCCATTATCTTGGAAAACAAAGATGTTACGGCAAAGATGTGTCTGCGCCTGGACACAACGTTGGAGCCCAGGCGCAAACACGTAGGGGGATTTATAAAAGGTTTGTAAGAAACGGGATTCTTACCGTTTAAAGTTATATAACGTTTCTCCACAACCAGTGGTTTTGGTACCCCCTGGGGTAAACAAGCTTTGAATCCCACTGCCTTGCCACTATTAAGGGTGTCTGGTGGATTGGCCCCGGAATTGGGCCTCTGGCACCTCAGTCATCAGGCGGAGCGCATCCGTGGTATTTCACCGGTCGAGCCGGCCCATTCGTGCTACAGATGTTGCTCTTGCGTGACCACTTTGAATTTCTGACAGTTATATGGCAAACTGTCAAGTTTATTAATATATTTCTTCTTCTAGGTTCACTGCAAAACCACAAGTGGGAGAATGCGTTCACAGTGGACAGCCGGTCGTGGGGTTTCCGCAAGACGATGACCTTGAACGACACACTGTCCACCAATAAACTGCTTTACCAAGTGGTGTCGACGATAAGTTGTGGAGGTAATATCCATAGATTTCATTAAATGAATTAAAATAATGTAACTTGCGCACAACTAGCCAGGTCTTAGTTACAATACTAAATATAAATTCGCTTGCTTATTTGTCTTTAGTAAAATAAAGTATTAATTTATAACATCATGTATATTTCAGGCAATGCTTTAATAAACGTCGGTCCGACACAAGAAGGCACTATAGCTCCAATATTCCAAGAAAGGCTCCTAGACCTCGGCAGTTGGTTAAAAATAAACGGTGAAGCAATATACAGCACCTCTCCTTGGTTACATCAAAATGATTCGCTTAACGAGGACGTGTGGTACACTTGCAGTAAAACCAAACGCAGCCTTCGTCACCCCACCGCCAGACCGCGGGATAATGATAATATTACAGCCATTTTCGCAATATTCCTTCAATGGCCTACTACAAACATGCTACGAGTCAAGGATCTTTCGTCTTATCTACATAAAGGTGTTTACAAAATCGAGCTCTTGGGCAACGAAGGACTTATAAACGTAAGTAATACGGGTTAAGTGTGAACGTAATCAGATTAAACCACTTTATGTTTATCTTAATTACTCTTAATTTTTATATTAACGCTTTTTAAATGGAACGTATTGGCTCGTTTTTTTAACGGTTTTAAGCTCGAATGCGCAGTTGGAGATTTTATCATTCAGGTACAGACTGTGTGAACACAATAATAACATAGAAAATCACTCTGTTTTGGTTTGATGGCCACTATAGTTAACACAATTACTGGACTGATGAAACGTCTATCTGTCGCACTGGATTAGGGCAATTGAATAGTGTTTAGTTGGTAGCAAATCCTCCAGTTTGTCTTGTTTTTACAATTTTGGAATCAAAAGGACCTGATTTTTATTACGAAAGTCGATGCACATCTAAATCAGTTATGTTAATTTCATAAATCCCACTGTAAATTATTTAAAACTCCTAGCATCTGAAATAATATTCTATACAAATCCATAACATGATTATGATGCTCAAGTTACGTCTCTTAAAGCTGCATTAGTATATTTTACCTTTTTATCCTTAATTAGTTTATAATATTAGAATAGTTTTTTTTCATTTCATTAAATTTTAACCTTAAAATCCTTTTTTCCAGTGGAATATCAAAAACGACGTAACCAGTATCGTACTTCCAGAAAAGACAACAGTTCGTTCAGAGAATGCATGGACTTTGAAAATTAGTCTTAAATAACATAAATATTTTGTATGAATAAACATGTTTATAGAATTAAAAGCTGTTTAAATTTTATCAAATCATTACCCTATTCCATAGTTGACGCAACAACCACAATGTTGGTTTGTTAAGTATATTACTGTCCGTCTGATGAACTGCCTTGCAATAATTATAAGTAGCCCTCCTAGCGGCTGAAGTACCAAATCTTTAACTTTCTTCTTATATCTTTATACTAAATGCATTTCCTTTGTACAGCATATCAATATAGTATAACTAATTTTGGCAGCCACATTAAACGCGTATGTGTAACAAAGTTAGTATCTAATAATTTCATTAGTTTCGATTATGTTGTATTATTAACGGCGGTAAAATATTTTAAGTTATTGTATGAATAAAATTTACTTAATCATTTAAAACGAATTTAACAATAACACATCCTTTAAGAAAATTAAGCCGGTCTTAAAGACTTGCTTTATTTGGGAGCCACGATATAAGAGATACGTACATATATCAAGTTGAATAAATTCTTTGCGGGTTAAGGTTGGGAGGTATACAAATAAAATACAATAAATAAATTCAAACAAACGTGTATTTATTATTTGCGTAGAGTGTAACATAGGTACTTATGGCCGTTAACCTAAAGCGATTACATTATCAAGTACAAGCTAAATAAACTTAGTTGTGCACTCGAACGATACACAAGAAAATATGTAAGCGAAGAAAACATCTGTTATTCCTAACAGATAAAGTTCAAACAAGTTTTGATAGCAATTGAACTGATCAGGTCATTTACTTTAAATACTTACAATGTTTTAAATAATAATACGCAAAGACAAATTTTTGACAATTAGAGTGGTGAGAAAACGTTACGTTTTTTTTTCGAAATTCACCACAGACTACCAATCAGGTCGGTCAGGTATTTGGTCGGAAAATCAATAGAATTAAGATACATATTGTATAAACGGGTACATAAAGCATAACAACATTTTACTACATTTGAAGACTTCACCTTGTAACTATTAAAAACATGTGCTTTGATTTTCCCAATTTTAAGTTTAGTATAGTTATATTCCCAAGGAAATTGGCGTCAGGCAGGCGGCCGGCCGAACAAACTGTAGCCAAAACCTATACAGTAGAGACTACAATCATATTGTGCCAACCCCACATGAGTGGGAAAGGGGCAGGCAGATGATGATAATTACATCATTTTACACTGATTAAATTAACATAAAAGTTATTTTAACATAAAATTTTGCTACGATAGATACCAAACATTACCTATTAGCGGAATTATATATACAAGTTAATAAAAAAAACCTTAGAAAGTAGTACTTAAATTACAACATTAATCCAGATCAGGGTAAAGGAAATGGACAGTGGTAATTGCCTTAATATATATATTCTAAAAACAAAAAGGCGTATTGGTTTGTATTGTCAAATGTTTTTCAATTCCTTATACACTAAATCATGTTTTTTTTTGTACAACACTGTGAATAAAGAGGTTTCTTTGAAATATTCATTGAAATCTGTAAACAAATTCAAAACTATTTTTTTGTCGTTTTGGCTCGTTATTTAGTTTAAAATATTAATAATAATTTGTAAAGATTAATAATGGCTTACTAAAAAAAGGCCGATATAAGGAGCACCCATAACCGACGAGCATGTATGCGTAGATGTATGAATGTAGAAGAAGCGAGAGAGGTGTGCCAGGATCGCGCCAAATGGAAATCCATGATCTCTGCCTACCCCTCTGGGTTACGGGCGTGAGCGCATATTTATTTATTTATTTGTACAGATCAATTTTAAGTAAGTTGTATATAATATATAAGCGGAGAGTATGTAATTAGCAAGCAGTTATGAAATAAATTGTAATAAGCTTTGTAGTTTTCTGACTGTATATTAAACATCCGCGTATTGTGTCCCATACACATAATATTGTGCATGTAGATACAATAGTCAGTTATTTCATCTATAAGGCAATTATACACATAACTCATACGCTATCTTGTCATTGTATCAGAAAACTACAAAGAAAGATGAAGATATCGAGGGGGTCGAGGTCAAATGTTAAACAAAGTACACATTATTTTATTATTTCTAACTATAATGACAGTTATATACAAGTGCGTTATCTACGCTCGATGATATATGCATACATTTCGGCATATAAAAATAAACACGCAATACATTAATCTTACTTGGAGATATATAAAAATATGTAAATTTATCGAGTACACATTATGTGATGAACATATAAAGATATACTTTATTTTCGTAAGCTCTCGCGATTGTAGCACGTTTTTAAGATAAGTAATATCTTTTAGAAGATATTCAGGAGAAATTTACATTATGTCAATGCTAATATTAAATTTAAGAGCTAATGCCGCCATCGTTTCTATCTAAAGTTGACCATTTTAATAGTGAAGTAGTGTTATTTTTTAAAATATTATGTCATTTTATGAAAAACGCTTCCATAAAATTGACATCAACATAGCTTGTAACGCGAAAGCGATTAAGCAGTAACTACAAAATATTTGTGTAAGCACCATCGATTTACGTACGTGAAGCACTATTGTGAGGAATTAAAACATTTTCTTCATTCATTTCTGGATATATTTTAAGCATTTTAAACCAAGTTGTGCTGGTCAAAGTCTAATTGCCGTTAACTCGTAATGTGCTTCTATCGATTTAGGGAAATGTATTAAAATCGAATGACAACGAAAAACAAATCTAAGTTAATAATTAAAATTATTATTTATTTACGGGTTCACATGCTTTCATTTTTCTCGCTGATTATTTTTTGTAATTTACTCCATTTTTTTCTAGTAATAAACATTCTCTATGTTATTCAGGGATAATGTAGCATTCAAATGGTGAAATAATTTTTTAAATCGGTCCAATAGTTTTTGAGTTAATGCGTTACAAACATGTAAAAAAATGTTTCCTATTTATAGTACTAATATATGGATGTAAACGAAGTGAAAGTTGGTAGAAGCCCAGATCACAAGTTACGATATTCTTATTTTTCTCTTGTTTACTAAATACTCACAATATATCCTCAATATGTAAAAACACAAGCTTTTAAAACATATTTACATATTATAATTCATTCATTAGAATTTATCATTTGTGGTAACCCTACCTTTCTTTTGGTTTTTAAAAATACATCCTATAAGTAATTTATTGCTCAAGGCAGCCCCCTTCTAAACATTACCGAAATATATTCTAACATGAATACATAAAACATTATTTGTAGTTGAAATTATAGAGAATTGTTTACATAAAATGAAACGAATTAGAGAGATTTACTATCATGGCATTATTTAAAGAAAATTATTCGAAAGGCAGTTTTTACGGTTACTTTGATTCTAATAGAAGTAGGGTCATGTTGAAGCAAAACCAGCAACAACTTATTTTAAAAACTGATATTTGGTGAAACATATTTCCAAAAAAATATCAACTTGAAAAAAATAATGGTTTTTTATAGTTTTTATATTGTTCATGGCACACACAGCGGTTCGTAAAGTGAAACCATAAGACCATGGTCAACGCTCGGCTCTAAATTTTCTATACCACAAATATCTCACACAATCAAATACAATATGATTATAAAAAAATAACTTAACCTAAAGATTATACATTTCTTACATACAATACAATGCGTGCGCATTAACAACATATAGTCTGAGTCCGATAAAATCACACTTGTTTGCATAGTACACAAAAACTACGTGTTGGGATGAATAAGTGTGAGAATAACACACCATCGGTTCATCGCTCGCTGTTCACACCAGGAGGGGATGTGAGACGTGAGCGGGAGGGGGCGTCAGATTCAACAGGAGTCTCATGTGATTGTGCCCGCGTCATACGATTGTCTAATTACAGTCTAATATGGCTTTAATATATATAACCTACATACATTTTATAATATGACATATATAAGTATTTTCAAACGGACAAGTTTAAAAATTTCACTCAAAATTGGAATGTATCAAAACTTTTTTTTTCAAAATTATCGCAGTAAGTTAGGAATTTCTGATAAAACAATTAAAAGAAAACAACAGCCAGAGCCATCCAATTTTTTTGTTTCTTCAAAAATGTTCCAAAACAAAACATTGGTTCGAAAATAAGTAATAATCATTATAAAAAAACAAAATATCCGAATTACGATAGGATTATTGGCATTTTAATGATTTACTTTAACGCAATTGGTTTTATGGTGACGTCATATGACTTGTATGTCAATGACACTTCACTTTTTAAAATCGGTCAAGTTGTTTAGGCTACAGGGGGTCACAAAGGAACGGACATATGTATATACATAGACATACATACGCGCGAAAAACATTACTCTCCCTCTAGGTCAGCCGGGAAAAAATTTATGTTACTTGTTTTACTTCATTTATATGATGGGAGCAACATTTTGTTAGAACGTGCCTGTACCATAAAATAATAATTAAAGAAATATAATTAATCTATATTTAAATATTAATAAATGTAGCTTAGATTAAATATTATTAATATTCTATGCAAAAGTCAAAATCCTGCAATCCTGCACATTAAATGGTTAATTATCATGTACGATACAAAAAACATTGAATGTTGATAATTTTGCTTTTACATTCTTTTGGTGTCAAAAATAATTCAAAAGTTACATAAATGATGTCGCAAAAATGCCATCTGTTGAACATATTTGAATTCAGTCGCATGTGGAAAAAGTTTGAATGAAATTCATAAAGAAACTAGCAATTGATTGGTCTTGGCAGTCAGCTCACCTTAATTACGCTATATTACAACTATTATTGGTACAGTTTTTATTACCGTGGGTTCGCACTGCCGAAACATTCACAAAAAACTTGTTGTGATCTCAGTTTGCTGAACTTCGAACTACTTTTACATTTTCATTAAACAAGTACAAAAACAATATTTGAAATATTGTATGGCTTGTTCGTGTTTAAAGACACGTAGTCACAAGTCAAATGTCCTCTACAAATAAGAAAAACACATCTTTAAACAAGTTTCGAAACATAACATACATCAATTTAAACCAACAAGTTTTAAGATTACAAAAAAATTGACAATTGTCGGCAGGCGGTGCGAACGCGCGCCACAACACAACATGTTATTTAGTGCGAACTCACGAAAAAGTATAAAATTATGCAGGATATCATTAATCCATAGTTTGAACTAGATTGATCTTTTCTAAAACTATAACATCAATATCTTTAAATATATTCGTTGTTGACTCTTTTGGTGTAGTTTCACCTGACCAGTTTATTTAAAATATTAACAAATTCTGGAAATAATTTACTAAAATTATTTTAAAACAAAAAAGCTCAAGCTTGTGTTAAGGGTAGGTTCACAAGTTCACTCGAATGGCGGATACGAACCCAACATTAGTTTTGCAATCCGTACCCTAAACTATTAGGCGACTGAATTACGAATGACAGCGGCGAAGCCATTAATGAAGTCATATTTGTTATCAGATGATGATGTCTTATATATGGCTCTCCCTTAGTGGATTGGGCCAGTGTCAAGTGGTTACTGATACTCTGCTTTTGGCGAAGTCTCGTGAGCATACAAGTCGAAATCATTAAAACTGTTATCAGTACATCGATTTTTTTCGAAATTTGAATCGAAAATTTCTTGAAAACAATTGCAAAACCACAGAGCATATAGAGTTGCCGCGGCCGACGAAGAGTGCCCAATGTTGCCTGAATTAGTCTCCCAAATGCCGCGATAATTGAAAAAGAGTAATTAATTATTTATTAATATAATTTATCAATCTTACATAGTCTGAGGGGATCTTTATTGCTGTTATTAATAATAGGTATATTTTTAATAGTATTTACTTTACCGTATAAAAATATTTGGAAAAATTATCGGATACCGTGGAGAACATTATATTTTTACATCGAATAATTTTCGTATAATTCACACATATTTTTTAAAATCCCAATATGAAATCCAATTTCATCATTTAATATTGGTCTAATGTTGTCCTTCGTCCTTAGTTAGTCATTAGAAACGGATTGGAAGGGAAAAAGGATTTGGGCAGGAACGGGGCAGGGGATGGATAGAAAAAGGAAATTTCCTTTTTTCCGCTTATCCCTTCCTTTTCCATTAATGTTAGGCAACGAATCTGCAACTTATTAGCTTGTTGCAGATGTCTATGGATAGCAGGTAAAACGCTTGCTCGTTCGGCACCTTCTTCTATAAAAAAAATCAAACTAATATTGACCGAATTAAATGCATGTTGAAATATTAATGTACGATTAGTGTTTACATGTCGAGCTATGATATAGACTGCGAGCGATCTCTCTGTCGCAGCGCCTCTAGTTGCGGCAACAGTGGTACTTGCTTGTTGAAGAACTCCTCCAAAGCTGGCTCGGTGAGCATGGTCGCCAGGAACTGCTCCAGCGTTATGAACCACTCGCTCTCGGCAGAAAGTTCGTTTTCCTTTAACGGCGACACTTGAGCCGACGCCGTGCCCTCGTCTACAGTTTGGTTACCGTTTGGATCCAGCTATGGGAAATGTAATTGTTTTATTAAACTATTTAGGAAACTATTTAGGGGTACAATATCAAAACTGACTGGTTTCCAAATGTACATATATGCTGCCATTAAAAACATATTTTCGAATATCTGTTCGCATAATTAATTTGCATTCCATACTCCTGACATATTTTTTTTTATGGAAGAAGGTGGCAAATGAGTAATCAGATCACCGAATATTAAGAGCTACCCATAGACATCCGCAACAAGCAAATGTGTTGTCGATGCGTTGCCTACCTTTAAACGACAGAGGAGGGCATAGGCAGGAACAAGGATATTTTTTCCCCGTTAACCCCCTCCCTGTCCAATCCTATTCCGGTCACATCCTATCCTCATGAGGAAAGGGTGGGAAGGGGAAGAGGATTGAAATTAGGCCTCCGGCACCTCACTCATCAGGCGAAACGCAGAGTACTTCTACATCACGCCTGTTTTCTGTGAGGTCGTGGTATTTCACTGGTCGAGCCGGCCCATTCGTACAACAGATGTTGTTGTTGCGGGCTCTACCACTTTGAATAAATGGTAATGTGGGTTTGTTTGTTTGCAAATACTGCTGGGTAACAAACAATGTTATCCTTAATAATGAGTATTAGACAGTAAGTATTAGTATTGCGTACGTTAACAAGTGGCGGTTGTTTAGCTGCGGCGGCGAGGTAGAGGCTGTCTAGTGATACCTCGCGGCCCAGCGCCGGCCGCTGAGACAGCTCGCCCAGCTGCAGGAGCAGCGTGCCTGATAACACAATACAATGAATTAGATCTACAGAAGATTGTTTAATTAAATAGAGTTATAATGGCTTAAAAGAGGATGTTGTTACTACAATTGACGGACACGTTGTTTTCTTTAACTTTACTTATTTATTTAGATTATTTATAATGTTTACACATTTATTTCATATTTATAAAACTAGTATACGTCTTTCGTCTTCAAAATTGTCACATAGGTTTGCTAGATGTACAGCCGAGGTCAAAATCATGCTATTTAAAGCATATTGCCTCGCTGGGTTACAGGGTGCTGCTGAGCTCGAATCGAGTCTTGAGAATGGTTCACCAAGCAGTTAGCATGTTATAAGAGTTTGGCGAGCCTGGTGTTACTTTTGTTATGTTACTTTCATTTTACAAACATAGTTTATAAGTTAAAAAAGGAAGGTTACGGGATAAAATCTTCAAAGGATAATTGGCGTTCAGTAGTGGTCTTTTGGCTAATAATGATGATTATGTAATGTAGTGGATACGTGTGTGTGTGTGTGTGTGCAGTGTCAGCGCTAGTGTACCTGCTCTAGCGACCGCCTCGTAGAGCGGCGC
>JWHW01006741.1:259971-273627 GCA_000931545.1 Papilio glaucus
TCCGCACGCGAACTCAGACCCAGCGCCACGCTCAGCCCACGCGCGCTCACCACACCGTCGTCGTCGTGGTCCATCAACTGTATAACATTTGATCATCGTGAATACCTAACTTAGCCGAAAGTATTAATAAAATGACATATCCGCTTCGAAGGACCATTTTGTAATAAGCTAATTAAAACATGGGAATGAATATTTCATTTTATTATCATATAACCAAAAATTTATAACAATAGTAGGAAGAAGACTATAATAATGTTACACGTCATTTACAAATGAAAACTACTAGGATAGGCTACAGAACAAAATTGTATTAGGCAACAAAATAAGAAAATAACTTTACATTAGCTTCTAATTTACTTTCTTCTTTGTGTGAACCATAGCTATGCGATGTATGTCTTCCTCGTCAAACTTCCATGTTCGAATAATTAAATACCTTAAACATCCTAGCCGTAATCGCGTCAGCGTACTCTCCCTTAGCCCACGGCGAGAGCGCAGTGAACAACGTCTTGAACTGGGAGTAGTCCAGTCTGTACGCCTCGTAGGGTGCCTCCAGGCGTTCGCACGGCACGCGCTTTGCCCAGAACAACTCCTCGCGTATAACACTTAGAAGCTCCTGCAAACGTTTATTAAAGGTGTTATTCATACACTCGGTAATGCTACTTACTTCTTTAGAAATGCTGTGGTTTAATTACTATTATAGCTTTTACATTTTACATTTACATTTTTACATCCGCGCCAGCTTCGGAGAGGTATTAAAGAATAGCACTGTTACATTTTTTGTCGTAATTACATTTCCTTCAACGCATATTCATAATTCAGCTTATTAACTCGCCTTAATGAATTATACCTAAGCCTTCCTCGTGAATTACGACAAAAACTTAAAGGATCGATAGAAGCTTAAGACGCAATTAAGATTTATTTATTAGTTTATAATACTGTAAGAAGCTTATACTCCCGTAGCCTAAAATAGATAACCATTTCTGAGATTTCCATTTAGCATAGTTACCAGCTACACTTCGAATAGGTTATTGATACGTACACAAATTTATTTGTATATACTTGACCTGCAACTCCGCCGGCTCCAGCAGCTTGTCCTGCTGCAGCGCGCGCAGCGTGTTCTTCTCCAGGCTGTCCTCCAGCTGTCGCACGACGCGCAGACGGTGCTTGAGGCGCAGGTGCTCGATGCACTCGCTGCTCACCGCCGCGCCGTACGACCGGTACGACTGGTACACCAGCTCTTGGATCTTAATCGTCTGCAAGTGTCGTAATACTTTTGATATACGAGTATCTTACAATATTATCTATACTTTAAAATTCTGTGTCAAAAAGATTTTCAATTTCTGAGATGTATCAGATGAACATATTGAAATATTACTTGCTAGTCATGCACTATGAAATATCTTAGCTTCGTTTATAAAAAGCGATGACATACAAATAAGATTATGATAATTGATTGGAATGCGTTCAAAAAAACGCCGACTTCCCGATACGTAAAGCACGGATTGTTATTTCATTTTCTCCTACTAGGTGGCGTTATTCCGATTCTAAAAATGAAATTATTTTTTCTTATCCCAATAGTCCTGATCAGGACTAAAGTAAAGTGGAAAAATGTATCGTGATGAGTCCTTTAGGACTATATACATTTATATGACAGCAAACTTTTAAGTCGATCGGTCGTTTACAAATTAGTGAAAATGACATCGTAAGATTCCGTTACGTATCTACATAGATACAGACCAAGCTAATAAAAGTGTGTTAATAATTGTAGATTATTTAAGTTTACCTTATCAGCAGTCCTTGGCTCGGTGGAGAGCGCCATGGCCTCTTCGTTGTAAATGCCTTCGAGGTAATCGCTCAGCACTTGCATTGCCTGCCCATCCTCGGCGCACTTCAGCAACTTGTCGCGGTTGATGTCCAGAATTGTCAGAGTTACCTAAATATACCGAATAGATACAACTTGATATGATATCCTAATAGATTGTCCGCAGTTTTATCTTCAGATTGTTACTATTTACATGAAAAGTAGACAAATAGTAGTTGATCTATAATAAAAATGAATATGAGAATACAAGCCGTGAATAATATTACATAAGTACATACCTGAAAGATGACTTTAGCACCATCATGAAAGAAGCAGTCCATAACGTTGACGGCGCACTCGTAGGGCATGACGCTGATGAAGAGCGTAAGGAACCACGATAGCGAGATCATCTTCATCATGCCCAGCTCGTCCAGCTTGGCGTGCAGCTCCGGCAGGTGGCTCTTGGTCAGGTCATCCAGCACACCTTGGTCCACCTTCAATTTTAGTACAACGATGAGTAATGGAATAATTTCAAACAATGCGACAGTAGCTAGTAATAGTTATCAAAACGATTTCTATAAACTAATTACTCCAAAAATTCTAGCCAGCAGGTAATGTGTTTAAAATCTTCTTCAAGAAAGAAAAGGACGGAGAAGAGAAAAAGCAGGAGGTTAAGGGCTTATGACCAACTAATCTGCTTTGAAATGGTAGGGATCATTCTTAAAGGCAGGACATATAGATGGATATAATTTGCAGCGAACATTACTGCGTTTCTATCTAGATTTCCGAGCGTCGTACTTAGGAAAAAAAGGGAAGGAGTCTCAAGTTGTATAAGTCCACAATTTTGTATATATTGTTCCATATTCTCTTGTATCAGCCAGTCCATACCAGATGGACGCTGATAATTAAGCGCACGATAATTTCCTCTGTCGAATTAACCCAACAACCAATAAGTCTACTATTCCAAAGCAATCTTCAATAATACGTATGAAGAAGACCGTCAACTAGCAAGAAAATAGTAACTTGATTCGTACCAAAGCGCCAACCACCCGTGTGTTGTAGTAGTCAGGTAGTAAGGTCTCGCATATGGTCGCCAACAGCCAGAAGGCCTGCTCCTCGGGACAGTAGATAAGCAGGACGGACGCGACAATATTCATCGCCTGGCAGTAGCCGATCGTCGGGTTCTTGAGAGCGTACGCACAAAGCACCCGCCGCAATGCCGAAATACCTAGAAGGGACATAACATTTGTTTCCATCAGTTATATTAATTATTTTATTTTTCTTTATCTATGTATTCACCTCGTAAGTAACCTTTACAAGCACTGCCACAATTTTGGCATGCCAAGCTTTGCATTATACCAGCAATGGAAGACATTTTGATCACCATCTGTCCCTGTCCTTTTTCCACTTAAGTGGGGTATGTTCATATGAACGGTATGACCCTCGACCGCAATGTATAGGTTTTGTCGACAGGTTTTAAGGCCGAAGGCTCCTCGGAATTAAGGTTAAATTTTTTTTTTTTTATTAAAAATAAATAACTAGGATATATGTTTTAACCTGTTGGATATACTCATAAAGATATAAACATGTTAAATTTTATTTATCATCCAATATTTATGGCTCATACTCGGCCAACAGAGTAAGGACACTAAGTGATCACTTTAAAAGTTCAATAAAGTTAAAAAAAGTTTTTTTTTTAATATCTAGCTTTAAACTTACCAACATCATTTTGAAACGCCGGGTGTTCTGGCAGCGACCTGTGTAAATCCCTTTCGATTTCATCGTTGGCTTGATTCTTGGAAGACAGGGCTTCATTGACCAGTTTCGCGTACAGGCCCTTATTCTGCACTTTCTGTAAAATTGAACCAGAGAACACGCTCCACAATTCTCCACGAAGGGACTCGGGTACACCGTTAACTACCAGCTCGCTGCCCGCAGTTGTTTGGTACATGCTCACGCCACGACCGACTTCCGACATGTGATCCTCCCATTGTTTCTCCTGAAAAAATATTTATGCTGTTTTATAGATCGATTAAATAAAGCTGGCATCTTCAGACTTACACTGACGCAATTTCACTATACATTAAATGATTTTGATGGAAAAAGCAATCATTTAAAAATATTCAGTCTACTCTGGTGTAGTAAGATTGGATGGGTTGCCAATACATTTAAAAAAAATGTGTTACTTGTTTTGCAATATTATTGGTTTTAATTTGAATTGTAAATTAAATGTCCTCAACAACAATGGCTGCTTCTAACCGCGCGCGAGAGACGAACACTTTTCATGATGCGCATGCAGCTGCGCACTACACAAGCGCAACATGTGAATGTGTGATGGTGGCGGCCTTAGTTACCAGACCTATACTGCTACTACTCGATGGGGATTTATATGAAAACCAGTGATGGGAAGTAAGTATAGTAATGTTATCTGAACTAAACAGTTTGGAGACCAAATATATCCGTTTCTAACTTCTTTCCTTAATTCTTTCTATCTTCTTAAATACCTTCTGTTCCCGAAAACGGAGGGAGGTAAGGCACCTCACTCTTCAGAAGTTTATTAATGCCTTATTCCTTGAGGTCGTGATCCTTCATCGATCATTCAACATCTCCTACTGCTATTGTCTCTACCAATATATAATTATATACAAGCGTATACCTTCTTCTGCTGTATCTGCTTGATAGTGGCCGTCTGATGGGTCTTGAATAAGGTCATGAGAGGCGGCTGCGGCGTCCAATCAGGGCCCTCGTCGATCCTGTCCCGAACACGGCTCGCCTTCTCCCTGTATAAATCACTGACCATTCACGTAATTTAAATAACGGTACAAATATAAAGTAGATTCATGCCATGTGTTAATCTCCCATATGTTAGAGGCCGCTAATTACTTTCCAACGATGATAATGAAGCCGATAAACGTTATTTTTGTTACATGCTTTTTTTAACAATTAATTTTTCTCCATAACCGTTTAGAATGTACCGCATTGTAACATATTTAGTTTTCAATATACCTCTTAATATCTTATATATCACATATACACAGATTGTTTACAGTTATCCAATCATATACAAATTATCTTCGACCGCAAACAAATACCCATTATCACCACAACGTCAAATGTCAATCCAATGCATTATAAGCGTAGCAAGCAAGTAGTAATGCCAAAGTCACGCAGCACAACAGAACCGTTCACTTCTCTTTAGTAATTCCTGTGGAAAACAACACTCACACGATTATTACATTATTACTACCTAAGTTATATCGAATTACCAACCTTTACTTACAGTTTACATACATTTATTTATGTACATACAAATTTAAATATACATAATCGGGAAGAAAACATAAAATATTTCTAGCCTAGTCCGTATTAGATTCAAGATGAGATAAAGTTATGATATTTTAAAATGAATAAATATATCAGTTATAATAGGCTCTTAGAAGTTTTCAAGCCTACGTTAATAAAAATTATAGACACGAACGCGTTTTTGTGTTTTTATCGATCAGTCAATAAAATCAAAAAGGACATCAATATCGTAGACATCTGTAAACTCCGTACAAGCATTCAAATAAAAAAAAAGATTCAAGTCTATTGCTTAGTCTGGGTAAACAGTAATAAAGCACAAGATATAGGTCAACAAGATCGTAGACGCCGCGGTGGAAGACTTGGAGAGTGTTTTTAAGTGGAACTGACCAATAGTAGGTAATTACTTACTATGGTGATATCGAGGAAAAAAGTTGGAATTACCAAGTAATAGGGCGGGGCGATATAAATATATTTTCCAAGCAACCTAGTCATACACAAATAATATGACTCAATCCTTTGACCGATACATTAACTGCAATGTGTAATAATTCGTATTACAAATGATGAATTATGTAACTTGGGATCGCTGGAACGGTGCAACTCCGGTCAATGCAACTTTATTTATCGTTGTGATAAGCGTTTTGTTGATACACATTACTCATACATTTATAGATATTTTGTAAAGTAAAAAAGTAAGTTTTAAATTAGCGCGCATAGTATGCGTACTACGAGAGTTTTCAAAGTTATTTTTCTACAAAGAAATATTTCGGCTACAAAAACTGCGCAATAATAATAATACTTCTGAAATTGTTATCATTATACTTGTCGTTCGTTTCTTTTCTTTACTTTTATAAATTTAGTTAATAGTTTTATAAATCATCTATTTAAATCAACCGAAAGTCAAATTTTAGTCTCTTGTAATCTCTGTCGGTCTCTTAACTTATATGTATGAGGTATTTACCCACCATAAGGTTTCGGTTTCGAGTGTAACCTCAGTATAAAGTAACAATATAAGCGAAAGAAAGTTGACTCGAGGGTATACCAGAGCTGGAACTTACATATTTAGTTTAAATTCAAAAAATCCACAATGTTTAATTTAATTTACACAACGCATGAGATTAAATTACCGATTCTCCCGACTGTCTTTTATTAGTTATTAGTTTTGATGTATGTTTATTATTTACAATACGTATTTTATAAAAAACCAAATCAATTTTAATATAAATATGAAGATAAGAAGTCTATTTCAACTTCAGTATAAAAATGTTAATAATTTCCATAAATTAGTATTTGTCCATGCACCATGCGCCATAGACAAGGCCGTAAATAATATCTTACTTGGGTAATTTGGCCAGCAGTTCGGATATCTTGTGAACGAGAAAGTCTCGATCGGATATGTTGCCAAAGAGGAAGCTCGTGTGGTGCGCGGTTGTGATGAGGATACTGCCAGAGTCTGAGCTGCCCGCGCCGCCGGAGTCCGCGCGCTCCACTTGGTGAACATTGCGAAGTGGTATTGTCAATCTGACGAGATGTCTCACCTGGAAAATTATTTTTATAGGATACTAGCAACCCACCCCGGTATTCCTCGGGTATAAAGATAGACATTTAAAAAAGTATATAGATTACTCGCTAATAGAACAACTTTCTATTACTTGGAAGAAATTTTAAAATCGGTATACTTCTTTTTATCCGGACAAATGAGCAGCGGTTGTCTAATATTAGGTGATCACCGCCCATGAACATCCACAACACCAGAGGAACTGTATTTACCCTGTCGGCTTTTAAGAATAGAGAGGAGTACGCTGTTTGTAGCATGTAATTTGCAAACTAATTTTTATCATTTAAATGGAAATGATTTAAGAAATTAAAGGAAGATAATGTTAAAATAAAAGGTACATTTTGTAAGCGATATAAACAGAAATGTATCCACTCAATAGCATTAGCATCTAAAAAAAGTATTTAATTGTCATATTGGTATAATCAAGGAAATCTTGTGTTAACGACGGTGTAATAGTGTGATCTAAGGTTAAAAAATGTGTAACAATATAAATGCAATATTATTTTCATGAATTATCCTTATTTCTCACTACCTACGATTTTAATTATACAATCATATTAGCTTATGATATAAATATATAGAACCATTGTATTTGTTGCGACAAACTACCGTAGGTACTATGTTACGTTCATGCGTTCACAGATCGATATCAAGATTATCTGATAAATTTATCAAAAAGTTTCAGTAGTGAATATATTAACAGATAGGATGCGGCATATTTGTCCGAGCTAAGAACTGTTGGTACGATAGCACTAACCTATATAAAAGAAAAAGAATAAACTGTCAGTCGACTGATATATCAACGCACAGCCCAAACTAGCGGGCCTGGAGACTTGAACTTTTGCAACAATTTCCGTTATTACATAAGGGAGCACTAAAAAAAGATTCTTCTAAATTCATCTCCTAAAGGTCTAAAGAAAGGGATGGTAGTTTTATGGACAAACTACCCGTGCGAAGACGTTGCGACACCCCGTGATCCCCCAAGCCCAAGACCCAGCAGACGTTGTCTTGCATTAAATTGTCCTGCGTGCTATTAGCGGGTTCAGTTTACGTTTTTTTATTCGTCATAAAATAGAAAAAAGCTCCTGGAACCCGATGACAGCGTTACCTAACCATCCAGGAACCCATTTAAATATACCCACAAGATTTCATACAAATTGCGATTTCTACTGCGTAGTGATGTGATTGCAATCAGATGACGCCAATTTCGACTTCAGAACGATTTTTTTTGAAACATTTAATATCATTTAATAAGTAATTGTATTATTTACCTATAAACATCTCTAAATCGTTCATCTATGTAGATTCTTTTAAATATTCCATTATGCCATAACTTGCTCAGTTCTTATCGTTTCATGACACAGCAAGACACGTAAACCGAATTGTTATGGACTAACTGAGGTCAAGCTTATGTAAAAAAGAGTAATTGAATGCTGTGAGGCGTCAATAATTATCGATAACAATAGAGTAACGTGTCGTACAAATAGCGCAGCACGCGCCTGCTTTGCCGTGACTCATAAAGTAAACGGAGATTGCACGACGATATACAATATGTGTTAAGAACTCGAACAGGTGCTTATTTATGCTTATAAGTAAATAACCAATAAACGTATAGCGGGCTTTGTTCCGTTTCCTATCCCGTTTCTTACAAACATTATTTTAGTCAGAAATAAATAATTCCACTCACCCTGCTATCAAAGCATATAAAATTCTGTGACAGATACAATCTGCCCCAATTGTATCTTTTATTGTATGGAGTCCACAGGGTACATTCTTCGCTACCATCGAGTTTCTCAGTGTGCGGCAGTCGAAAGCGTAATGTGTACAAATTCGATTGTTTCCTCGCATCCAAGTCTCGCTTTAAAAATGACGACTTCTTTGGTACATTTTTACTTAGTTTTGTGAGTAAATCTTTATCAATGTTAAAGCTGCCGGATTTGTCATCGATTAACCTAAAAAAAGGTAATAAGTAAGGTAGAGAGAGATCTATCACAGTAGCTAAATAATATAAAAAGAAAATGATAATGAATTAAATACTAAACAGTAATTTATATGAAAAATAACAATATGTATTATGTTCACGCATTTTAAATTTGTATTTTTGTTTTATTTACATTGGGTATTATTTTTAATTAATTTTATGGAAATTTTAAAGAACGACCTTAAGTTTAGTTTGAATACGTATTTCCGCCTGCTTCCTTTGTGATATTTTTTTTTCAGTTTCTTTACGATAACTCAAAAATGGTTCACTTTTGCATAATGCATATAGGGGTCCAAATTATCGAAGTCACCCCTATCACTTCCTAACGGGAATACGTCGAATTACCAATAACCCTGTATAGAAGGAAATTAAAGAATTGACGGTATTACGAAATACATTAAAAAATAATAATATGAAGTTAAACTTGCCATGTCAATACGGGTTTGTGGGCGAGAACTTTGCTTAGTAACAAAATACATATAGTAAACAAAGATAAGAAATGGCATTGAGGTCATAGACTAATTGTTTACATCATTTTATGATTTTTATACACAAATAGAAATATAAAAAACATGTAATACTAATATGTTGTTATGAAGTTATTGAATGCAAAGTCATTTAACACTGTCGTATTTACATAAATTATATTTATTTTGATTTCATTACAAAGAAAGACGGGGTTAGATGTTTCATCACTAAAATTTATTGACTTGACAACTGCCAGTGGGAGTTGCTTGTGTCTTCGTTGTTGATTATTTATTACTCTTAATATCTAATAAGAGTGAAATTAATAATAAATAATTAATTAATGTATATAAAAATAAATCCATATTTTCCTTGGTCACGACATCATGCGTGAACAGCCAGACCGATTTCGCTAATTCTTTTTATTTTGTGTTTGTTATTATCAGGCGGTTCTTATGAAAGAAAAAATGAAGAAAGTTGCGCGGAAAATTTAAATATTTAAGAAAACCTAAAGACTGTGAATTTAGCAGACAGCCAATTTGTTATTTTTGGATAAATATCAATAGATATAGTTAGAAAAAAAAGAAAAATGGCACAGAATTTCCAAACTAATTTAACAAATTAATTGTTATGTATTTGTGAAACAATTTTATTTTAAATTAAATGCGCGGCAGGTGAACCCGCGGGGCGCAGCTAGTTTAAATATTTTTTGTAAAAAGTTTGATAATGAAAGGCTTGCGAGCTGCATATTCGAGGCACGTTCGCCAGATCTGGACGTACCCTAACAGGCACTTACTGTTTCATAGCTATGTTAGCCAATTGCTGCATCAGAGCGAAAGTTTCATTCTTCTTCAGAAACATTGTGAAGTAATGCTCGCCGTCTCTTGTGACAACTTTAATTGAGTCCGGAAACAAAATGCTGTTAGTCTTCGTTAGTTCAGTGACATCAGCCCATCTGATTTTGAGAGATGTCTTCTTTCCAAAGATGTATGAATAGAAGCACAAATAGTGTACCGAAAGATATATCCATCCTTGTCGTGGCATTTTACCTTTCCAATAGCTGTTAGGGAATGAAAATAATAAATATAACTAATTTACAAAAAGTTGGATGGACATTTTCTTATTTTATATTAAATATTAAGTGAGATAACATTATTAAATATTAAGTGACTTTTTCTAGGAAAAAATATGTTTTTCAATTAGCAACTTATTTTTCTTTACAGTACAGTATATTAGTCCCTATTTTGTGGATTGGATCTTAAGTCTGTATTAAATGTCTTCTTTAAATAATAATTACATACCTGCAGGAATAGTTTTGCACCAACTTTTCATCTTTTGGCATTGCAAATCTTTGGTGGAATTCATAATCAGCAGTCTTGTATGTGTCTTCATCTTTTGTTAGAAAAAACAATAAATATTACTATTATTACACTAAAACTTTTGTATGTACTAAATTGTTGATGAATTAAAAGGATGTATCAAGAGTACTTATAAACAACAAGCATAAGTTAACCTATTTTACATTATCTTGCAAGCCTAATCTATTTTTATATGGAAAGAATGAGTCATCAAGCGAGATGTAATAAAGATCTTATCAGGTGATTTTTTTGTATTATAAAAATATTAGTATATTTAGTTATACTAGCTGGCCCCGCAAACTTTGCTCCACCCTATAATTATTAGATGGTTCACTATTTTGGTGATTATGGCTCACAAGTAAAAGATAGATATATGCTGTTGTGGGTTTTTTTGTAGGAATATTTAAAGTAAACATTTCCATTACACATTATATATGTGTAACTCTAACGGTTTTTGCAGCGCCCACCAGAATAGATCTCATATGGTGGATTTTATTTCCTCCTTACTTGAGACTTATCATTATATTTTGGACAATTCACACACTATCTTTATAAATTATAGCCTATATGTTATTCTGACATATGAGCTATAATATTGTAAAGTTTCATTTAAATCCATTCAATAGTTTTTGCATGTAAGAGTAAGAAACATCCATACATCCACACATCCATACATACATACAAATTTCTACATATACATCCTTCTTCACATTTATAATATTATTATTGTAGGATTTCTTTTGGTTGCGTTTTACAATTCGGGATTGGGAAATTAAAGTTGAGTTTTAGCTATGCAAAACTGTTTACATTAGGTTAGCTAAGAGCAACCAAAAGGAGCTCCTTAAAGGACAATAGAAGAAATACCCATAACTGATGAGCATGTATGTGTAGATGTATGTATGTAGAAGAAGCGAGAGGTGTACCAGGATCGCCCCAAATGGGAATCTGTGATCTCTGCCTAAACCTTTGGGTGACGGACGTGAGCATGTATTTATTTTATGTATTTATTTAAAAAAATAATAATATAAAAGAGTTACAAAAAATACTAAATGAATTAGGTAGATTGCAGGCATATTCTATATATTAATGTGCTAATAAATAGATAAAAACAATGAAAGGAATTAACTGTTCGACATATACCAATTTTGATAACATGTCTTTCCTTTAAGTTAAATACTAATGAGACAAAGTTAATATATTACCTTCTGTCAGATTCTCTTGCTCGGTAGCAATAATTGAGTTAATTTTGCAGCAAACAAATTCTGTAACCTCTTCTTCAGTATCAAAAGAATGTAGGGTAGGGCTTACATTGTCAAACAACCACTGCCAATCTTGTCGGATCTCTTGCTCTGACAGGGCTGTGGCTATTACTGAAGCAAAAAATGTACAAGTTGAGTTAAGTTACTTAAGAAATATGAAAATTTTAAAAATAATAAAAATGTAAACTGTAGTAAACATTTAATTAATTACCATAATATATTTCAGAATTAGGAGTTTGATGTAGTATCCTATACGGAGCTGGTTTTGTATCCCAGACACTATCAAGTGTGCCCACTAGAAGAGAAGAGAGCCCTTTTGATTTGCCATGTCCCTTTCTTCTTTGAAGCACAAAGTATAATGTAGTCTCATCACTGTCCCTGTATATATATATATATTATATATGAATAACAAATATATGTAGAAATACTAAAAAAAATAGCAGTATCGTAACCGAGACAAAAAGATAAGCAAATGTATTCAGGTAAATAAATTACCACAGCGCAGTTTTAATGAAGACTTCTTGAGGTTTAACCCACATAATTACAGCTTTCGAAAATATGAATTGCATACAACGACATTCATCCCCGTATGATTATGACTTTCATTTCTATAAAAATAATCTAACTTTAACAAAACAATCACAGAGAAAAACACCAAAGGGCGATTTGATTAATTTTGACAATGACACTCGTCTGACATTTACGTTTACGTTAGTGCCTAATTATTATTTTATTAAAAAATTAACATAGTGCTTAAAAATTATGCCTATATTGCCTAAATTAGAATGTCTGAAATCCTCATTTATAAATAATTAAACTAAAAATATAACTAACTGGAGGAGATTTATGAAAGATATAATAAATACAAAACACACTTTCGAGACATTGTATATTGGAAAAAAGTTGTTTTATTTGGCTGTCTGATGTGATCGGGGCCTACTCCAGTGATGTAATAAAAAAAGTAGCAGCCAGTATTATTATTATGCCATTAGTGGTCTTAAAGTGAAGACTCGAAAGCATCGATGCTTTTTCTTAAGCTTACGTTTACATTTACGCTTAAGGTGAGTCCACATCTGGCGAATGCGCCACGAAAGCGCAGCTCGCAAGCTGCCTGCGTGCATTTTGTTTGCACGCCGTTCTTGCGCCTCCCGCGCGCTATTCGTATACAAGCTATGCGCTGTGCGTGAGCGGCGCGTAGTCTATCATTCACTTCCACGCGCCAGAGCAGAGCAGCACGCACGCGCCCACCTCGCGTTCCGCGCGCGAGCACTTTAAAAGCTTTGCATGAGTTGTGCTAAAGACACACCATACAATTGCAAAAACTCGCGCAGTTCGTGAATGGCTCGCGAGCTGCACATTCATGGCGCTTTCGCCAGATCTGGACGCAACCTTTTTTTTTTTTTTTTTTACGTTTGGAAAATGCACCTTATACATGTCCACTGTTCAGGGCAACAGGGGGGTCTGTGGGGCTTACCCCACGAGGGGCGTACCCACTAAAAACCAAACGTTCCCTCTTAGCCATGGTGTGGGCGCCACGGGAGCATGACTAGCATGTGACACCGCGACGCCCACTGGCCGCCCCGGGATGGGGCCCCGCGCTACGCCCTTAAAAGGGCGCCGCGCCCCAAGATGGTCTGGATGGTCGCAAGATGGACGGCCCACGGTCCCAGCGTTGCCACCGGGATTACGTTAAATGCGGCTGCAAGGGGTGGGCTAATCCCTCCCCTCGCAGCCCCACCGCCGCCGCATCTGCGGTGCGACCCCGCTGAGTCGCGGAGGGCAGGGCGAGTGGCACACCGCATTACCAGCACTCCTCTCCCTCCGCGACTCACCCTCACTCGCTGCGGGGACAAGTCCCCGCAGCCACCGGCTCATTCGAGGGGCGGGCTGCCCCGTAGCCCACCCCGAGCGGCCCCTCTGGCCGGTCCTGC
>JWHW01006741.1:277848-301780 GCA_000931545.1 Papilio glaucus
AATTACGTCAGTAGCTTAATTTAAAGTCAGCCTCATGATACAAAATATTGTTACATCTTGTTGAGCCTTATTTTTCTTTATAGGAATGTGCTCATAGGTTTCCTGTACCTTTATATGGGAATGAAGGACAAAAGCAAGATAAATTTATTCTTACTTCACAACCGGAGCAGTTGAAATGTATTGTAACTTTAACTGGTGACAGCATTAGTCATGCAGTGAGTGTTTATAGCTTTTATTTAAATTGTTAACACATCCATTATATTGCAGTGTTCTTTTACATTCTTGTACTTAAAATTATAAACTTATTAAGTAGTCAGGAAATTAGAAACAAACCATTTAATAAAATACTTATTAATGAGGGATAATATACCTTTCTAAGAGTGAAAGAATTTTCAAAATCAGTTCAGTAGAAGAAGAAATTACCCTCTACAATCTCACAAACTCCTCTTTATATTATTTGTATAGAAGAAGACACATATATTAACACAGCCTAAACTACTGGGCCTAGTGACTTGATAATCTGCTTAGAGATTTATGTTATTACATAGGCAAGCACAAGAAAGGATTTTAAGGTGGAAAAGACAAGTTGTTTCCATCCTAAAATTCTTTCTTGTTTAGTTATACATCACCCAATATGATACTATCTATTGTATTTACAATAATATATTATCAAATAATTATTTATTATTATTATTATAAAAAGAAAGAAAAACCTCAGTGAAGCTGTTGTTTGTGTGTAGTGTCTTTTGTTATGTTTTATTACTAATAAGTAGGACTTTTCAGATCAATTCTTTACCATAACAAATACTTAGCTACAACTTTGTGCTGTGAAGGAATACCACCTTGATCCGAGCAATTAATTTACTACATGACTTGATTTAAAAAAAAAACAATATTACTCTATTTCTAGGACATCAGTTTTAAGGTTTTAAGGCAAATGCACTCAATATGTCGCACATCAATCAACCAGGACGGACCTTGGAAACTGCAACAGATACAAGATGCAGCCAACCACTTGCAGCAGGCGATAGGCTACATTGATAATGTTGATAAACATTATGTGTTCAGGTAATGTTTTATGAAGTAAATTTAGTTGATAAGATAAATATTATAGCCAATAATGCCTATACCTTATAGGCTTAAGATATATTTAATCCTACTACTTTAAAGATATGAATATATGACTATGTAAATAGATAAAAAAAGATAATACCTTAATAATGGTCACGAATGTGAAATGACAATTGTTTGCCACAAGGTTAAAGAAATTTCTTCTAAGAATCGGCTTTTATGTCATTTTTTTAATTTTTTTATTAGGTCATCAGAGGAAGTTTTACATATTATACAATGCCTGCTTGGATCCCTACAGAGGGCAAGGACTGCGTTAGTTTTACCTAAGAAAAAAACCATAGATGAGCTAATGAAGAGTAGAAATATGGTAAATAATAACATGTCATAAACTAGATTTATTTTTTTATTAGTTTGATGATTTATTCGTCAATTTTCAGAAAGCACTATCACCAAATCTGCCCGAAGATTTAGCAATATCGTTCTACATACAGTCGCATAAGCTGATATTTGTAGCTTACCAATTAAGTTCTGTACATGGTACAATGCGTATAGACTCCTGCCAGGCGGACTGCCCGGTTCCATGGTTAAGCGATGTTCTTTTCATGTTAACGGCCGCATTGCACATGTGTCAACAGTTAAAAGATAAGGTAAGAAAGTAATGTAGTTTATTTTTATAATTTTTATTTGTGAAAAAATAAAGGGTTTATAGAAAGTGAATGAAGAACAGGTGAACTAAGTTTACTGTTTCTTTTTAAATGTCCATAATAATTCCGTTTAGGTTTCTAAGGAAAAATAAATGGAAAATCTGTCTATAATATTGGCACCTTTGGTAAAAACGCGTGACTACAAACATACTATCAAAGATAACTTGTCGTGAGTTCACACTGCCGAAAACATATTCTCATCTCAGTTTTTAAAGAGAGAAAGAGAGAGAGAGTTCGGCAATAACACCATTGTAAAGATTTGAATGACACACAATTCTTTGACGTCCCAATAACAATTTACTACATTTTTAGGGTATTGTTGACAAATTGACTTGATTGTTCATGCGTGAAACAACTGTATGTCGACCAGTCAACAAATCTCTAATTTATCTGATAACTTGTCTTGATAATAACCAAGCAAACAATTTGTGTTACTGTGTAAGTTTTACGATAGGATATTTATTTATTGTTCACATTACCAGATGTTGAGGAAAGGCATCTAATTCTGACATATAAAGCTTTGGAAAAATGTCTGAATTTTATAAATGTAAAATTTTTTCGACGAATATGATATCATCATTTCTCTGCCCCTTACCTTTTATGTGGAGTCACAGTATGACCATAGTCTATACTTTTTTTTGCTACAGCCTTTACGACCAGCCGACTGCCTAACGCCAACCCTCCTCGGGAAAAATAGTACTTAAGTCTTATTTTACCAGTGTGACCAAAGAATTTCGTTGCCTTGATATTCAAATGTCACTAGGACCATTATTGGGCGCACGCACCCTTTCTCGTCAGGCTCGCCGTTTCTGTACACTACGTAGCACTGACCGGCATTTAATTTTATATTCTCTTTTTTTAAAATTGCTTTCTTTTTTCTATATTATAAAGAGGAAATATTTGTATGTTTGTAACAAATAAACAAAAAATACTGGACCAATTTCAAAAATGCTTTCACTAATAGTAAGCTCTTCTATCAGTGAGTAACATAGAATATATTTTTTATTTGTCTATACCAGGCGAAGCTGGGACGAGCTGTGATTACAAACAGGTGACCCTGTTATCATTATAAGGCATTCGAGTTTACTTGTGCTAGTTAATTGATAAAATAGCTAATGAGAATAAAGATAATATTCATAGATAAGAAATAAAAGGTCATGTAGTACTTTATCAGTTTCGGAAGAGTTAATATGACCATATGTGTAGGGAAAATGGTAACAGTTTTACCTTCTATATATAGCTATTATGTCAGCACATTAGGCATTTAAATATTTTTATGAATGAATTTACTTAACGGATGCAGTCCTCCCGGGCATCTAGTCACCGCCAGATTGCACTTGATAACATCACTCCAGATTAACATTTGTCTGACGTCGAATGAAATTATTTTCTCACATACATGTGGGAGGGCGATCTACATAAGGGGAAATTCGTTTCCCCTTATGTAGTAGAGTTATCACTTATTACCATTAGCTTAATAGACTCATAACTCAATAGACAAAAAAAACGTGTAAGAAGTAGTGGCGTCTAGTATATTTACTAAACGAGATAATCTGTTGTCTTAAAACGAGATAATCGCCACTTCAGTTGAGCTTGGTCGTCCATGCAATAACTTCGCTTGTTACGCAAATATTGGTGAAATTAAGTATTTTTGTATTGAGCTGAGCTGGTCCGAATAGAATATTATTGAATCATCTAATGCCGGTGAAGTTTATGTTATTGTTGTAATTTTTTCTTTAATCTCTTTCTCAACTAACCTATTCTTGACAAGTACATAAACTTCCCGTTTTTCCCTGTAGGGACTCATCCGAAACATTATTTGGAACTGCCGCTGAGTTACGTGATCGCACAACACGACAGAGCTCGAAATTCCATTCACACCACCTTGATGGTCGGCATTATCTGTCTCGTACAACTGTGTTGTGGAATGATCTGTTTCCAGCGGTATTTCCAAATCAATACGACTTAGGATCCTTCCAGAAAAGAGCGAACTTCTTTTTTAATGCCGGCAGCGCTTCCACAGTTCCTCTGATATGTGTGGATGTGGATTTTCATGGGCGGATGTTCACTTAACTTTAGGCGACAAGTTGCTCGTTTGCCCCCTTCTCCTGTAAAAAATAATATGATAGCATGATAATCCTTTGATTCAACGTGTCTGCTGACTGTATAATCATGTCGTAATATTTTACTGATTGATTTATTGTTCATATCTATGCTGAGGTAATTATTTTATAAAGTTAAATGCAGCATTATGGATCTATCATGTTGCTAAGATAACATGCCAATGTTTTTTATCTGCACGGATTCAAAATAGACCCATCAACAGTGGTAGAGTCCGCAACAACAACATCTGTTGGACGAATGGGCCGGCTCGATTCGTGAAATATCACGACCTCAGAGAAAACAGGCGTGAAGTAGAAGTACTCTACGATTCGTCTGATGAGTGAGGTGCCGAAGGCCTAATTTCAGTCCTCTTCCCCTTCCCACCCTTTCCTCAATAGGATAGGATGGTAACGGGAAGAGGATTGGACGGGGAGGTGGTTAACGGGTAAAAGGAAATATTCTTGTTCCTGTCTATGCCCTCCTCCGTCCATTAAAGGTAGCCAACGCATCTGCACTGCAACACATTTGCTTGTTGCGGATGTCTATGAGTAGTAAAAAAACTTTAATATTTTTTAGTGCTTTTCATACAATTAATATCGTTTATAGAATTGTGACGTAAGTTTTATTTATTTTTAAGCTATTATATTGTACTATTCTTTTAACTAGTGGCACTTTTTTCCAGTTGTGCGTATTCTCTCAATACAAAGATTTTACTGTTGGATCAAGATCTGCTTCGATGGTGTTCAATTGAGTGATAGAATCAAGGTAGCCGCTTTACACGTCCAACATCGATTGTTATCCAGTAATATTTATTGCATTTATAAATACATATTAATATGACCTTCACGTATATATAGTATAACAGTAAACAGCATTCATAAGCAAAACGTGCGGTGTGCAGTTATAATACAAGAATAGTATCATTTAGTACTATTAATGTACAACTCAAGTTTGCTAACAACTAATAGACGTATTATTTCAAATGCTAAACAATACAGGAAGTCAGTAATGCATGTGCGATTTCTATTTGGTTAAATTTAAATAAAACATTTCATGTATCAAATAGGAATAAAAACAAAATTTCGCTCGTAATCGAGGATTATTTTTTATAATTATTATTTTCGTAATAATTAAATATATTTTTCCAGATCTGTACTTTCATTGTGACAAAGCTTATATCCAGTTATAAAATTTTATTGGTGGATGTATCTAACCGATATGTAACTCTACATCTACATTTATGTATTAATACATAGTTACTGTGTCCATTGTTGATATTCTTGTTGAGTATGTTGTAACATAATATATAGAGATGATGTATAAAATAATATATGAACACTTAGTTGTTTAAGAGAACACAAATGTATTGGTCGGTATTTAAGATATTAACATATAGCACGCTTTCATTTATGTCTTTTTAGGTTTAGTATTCCTAAACGCCTTTTAGTAATAGAAATATATTAAATCAAATATATTTTTTGGTGCTTCAATGGCGTGCTATTCTCACTTATTGTTTTTTTTTAATTTTTTATCTTACAGAGTTGTTATGTAGTGGTTTAGTTACAACTTTTGAAATTCCATATATGAAATATTATAGTATTTCAGTTAATATGATATTAAAAATGTTTGACCAAATAATGTTATAATTATAATATTATACAATTATGATTGTTGTATGTTGCATCCACAACACATTTGCTTTGAAATTATGTTACAGAAAATATTGTACTTGGTAACCCAAAAAAAGAAACTGTAGCTATGCAAAATTTTAAGATGACCGGTTAAGTCGTTAAGGAGTTAAAAATCATGATGAATATAACATTAACTTTTGCCCGATTGACTGGAAGGTCTTTTTCGTGGGTATGTATGCATATGTCTGTATGTATGTCCGTTCCTTTGTGACCTCTTGTACCCGACTTGGCTGACTTTAAAGAGTGGGGAGTCATACGATTTGTATTCTTGTTTCGGTGTAGTCAGTCGGGTTTATTGGTTTCTTAAATTAATTTAATTTTTACAGTATTTAATTTTAAACAATATTTGAACAGAAAAAGTTGACACTATTAGGACAGTTAGGTTTTAGCCAGTTTAGTTTTTTATACCGTCTCAAATTAATTTCTATCTGAACTGCCGTGCTTGTAATTGTTAAGTATATTTTAAATGCATGTTACAAATAAGCCACGCTGAAATACATTACTGTCCGAAAGTTGGATACCACCATCTTTAGTCTCCTAAAAATGATACTACGCCTACTCAAGTGTCAGACGTGCACCACTACTCTTACAGAGAGTGACAAAGTTATACTATGTTCGTTAGTCTATTAAGATGATTTTACGGCGTGTTTTTTTCTTTACTATACCAGATCGCCGTCATGACATCATCGCAGCTAAGGTGTCATGTAATTTTTCGATATGCCAAAAATAAACTGCTAATATGCTAGATTCAGTGGTACCAACTTTAGGGCATTTTTAATTCTGAGCGGCTTTTGCGATTAGATAGATCTGACTTGTTACATTTTTATGTATATGTGGCATGAGAAAATGTAACAAGAACAACCGTCTGTTAGCGTGTAGTGTGCATTAGAATAATTTCGGAATAAATGTATTAAGTACATTGTATTTCTTCGAGTGAATGATTAGTCAACTAAGTTATTTAAATATTCCAGTGCCACGAGTATTATTTAAACGAAAAGAAGGGTTTATGAAACTTAATAGCAATACCTTGATACTTTTTGTAAAGAAATATATGAATTTATTACCATAAAGCTCATTGTGAACAATTTTGAATAAGTGATAAAATAATATATCTAATCCCAATTTACATGAAAAAAAATTCAACTTGACCTTTGACATCTTTTGTGATCACAATTGCCATCATATTTCTCTATTTGTTGTTGTGTCGTGAATTTATTGACTTGTTGTTTATTATTTATTAAATAAAGATTTACAAGACCATCCTTACAATTTGTATTACTATATGATCGGTTGAACGGCATATTTTTTTTTGTTGATGATGTACATTAAATATTATATATACTTTTAGATAATGCGAGAAAGCATAAGTCGATCGATATACCTACCAAATTAGTAATAATTTTTATTTTTTAATTTATCACTACTTGGTTATGGACTGGGAGTGTTAAATACTTTGTAACTTACTGAAATGATTACGATTTTCCACGTAAATCCGTACTAATTTGTAATACTACGTTTCTGAAACCTTATTTGAATTGTTATATTTTTCTTGCCAAATTATTTTTGTTTTAGAAATATGATGGCAAACCTTTTAATCTTTATCTCCTCTTTGATACTATTATTCTAAGATTAAATATATGACAACCTTTTAATATCGTGCCTAAGTGTTTGAGCAATTCGAATACCATATGAATTTGGTCACACCATTATCTGAAATTTAGAATTATTTATTTGATTTTTATTACGGACTTCGATCGTGGAATCGAGCCTTATTCGTATGGTTAGCTCGCTTCCAACCATAGACAATTTTGTAAAAAGAACATTGATTGGATCTTGGCTTTGAATGAAGTATTGTAATCCAAAGAATAATTGTAGTACACAAAATGTGATGTAAATTTTATTGAGTTTAAGTTAAGAGAGCCAACTGTATTAGAAAAGCTCGCACAGCTCACCATTATTGTTGTTACTTGTCAGGTATCATGAACCCTTCAACCCAAAGGGCATCCTTTTTTGTAATATGTATTCTTTAAGTATGAGGAGAGTATAATAACTTGAGAACATGCTTTTGCCAGTAACTTCCCTGTAACAGTTTCGAAACCTTGTGAGTTTATTTCATCAAATGTTGCAAAACTGCTCGAAAAGACGATACTTTAAGGTTGACATAAATTTCCTGAATAATCGTTTCGCTTTCAACCAATTATAACTTATAAAATGCTCTAAGGAATTGGATTGTATAAAAAACGAATGTATTTCTAACAAATTCTGTTAGTTAAGAAAATGTTATGGCACTTTTAATGTTACCATTTAACTATAAAAGAATTTCGCGGTTTATTTATTGAATTTAATTTGTATTGATCTAACATATGTCTGCAAAACATGTCTTAACAATATTTATTTACGCACATGATGCTTAGGGGTTTAAGCTTGCTTAATTAAAAATAAATTTAATGTTTTCCGAACCCCTCAAGCAATGGCGTATTTTTTGTAATTATACAAATGTATTAAGAATATTCAAATGAACTTGTCACGATCGAGTTGTTTATTTGACATGTTTGACAATAAATTAATTATACTAGTATTATTAAATAAGGCAGTCTAAAGACTAATTTTACTGCATAAACAATTATTGTGGTCGTGTTGTATTTCAATAAAACTGAATACTGTTACAATTACTGTTTTACTGGGATTACTCCTATAACATTTTTTAAATTTGATTAAGCGGTAAGGCAAATAGGATACGATCCTTTGGAGAACACCATATATTAGACCTATCCTAATATATGGTGTTCTCCAAAATTCATAATCCTAACGGTGCGTAGAGTTTCCTATAAATAAAAACGCAATATGTCCTTAATGATGGGAATATTCTGTCATGTATACTCCGAAGCTACTACAGGTAATGTTTATTTCAAGTTTTTTTTTATAGTGGAAGGTGGCAAATGAGCAAGCTGTTCACCCAATATCAAGTGACCGCTACCCATGGGCATCTGTAACATACGAATGAGATGCAGATAACCATAAAATGGTTATTTCCTTTTCCTATTCATCCCCTCCACCGTCATGCCTCTTCCCCTTCCCTTCCTTTATTAGCATAGGATAGGAAGGGGTAAAGGTCTAGAATTAGGCCTCCGGGACCTCACTCATCAGACAGGTATTTCACTGGTCAAGTCAGCCCATTTTCGCAACAGACGTCGTTGTTGCGGTCTCTACCTCTGTTGAAATTTAAGCGGTCCAAAGTTAAAACATATATTATGTTTTAACGATCTTATTTCTTGGAATTATGGAAAATTATACTAATTATGGAAATAACCATATAGATAATGAGATTCTAAGTAATAGAAAAAAGAATTTACATATGGCGAATCCTGGGCTGAGCTGGCTGAGAATCAGGGTCTAGGAAGACATGTTGGAAAGATCTGATAATGGAGAAGCGTGATTCGTATTACCCGCAAGTAATAAATAAATTGGTAAACTTATAAATGAGGAAGGATTCAGAGCGGTCTATATTATGTGTTAAATTTAATTATAGTGCCCGACATAGAAATCTTTGCCTTGATTAATAGCTTAAACGAATAAAGGAGAAATTTGGCTTATAGCAACCCCGATGTTTGATATGTCGTTCTGACGTATCATGTAATGTTTTTGACATATTTATTTTTTGTAAACTGTCGCCAGTGGTGTTGTTCATTTCGCAGATTTCTCTTTTTAGATATTAATTTTCCCTCATATAATTTAGACGGTTAATGCGACCAATTGAATTAACAATGATACCAAGAATCTGCGGATGGTTTGCTTTAGCTTCCGTGATTACAACTGCATTACTAGGTTTTGGGTTGTATTTAACTATACTTACGTTTATTATTTCTTTTATTGTGGGGTAAATGTACTCATTTTATATATAAATAATAGCCATTAAATTGTTTATCTGTATGTATTTGTTGTTTTTATATCTTTTAATGTTTATCTGTTTCCAGGGCGTCTACAATTTTGTACTTGAACTACGATAGCAGAAAGATTTTTCCTGTGGACATAGACTGTTTAGATGACCCTTTACAACCAATAAACTTTACTATACAGTCTTCAAAGGTACAAGAGATAAAGTTTTATTTTAAGTTAAATTTTTACATAGATATCTTGTTATACCTTTTGAAATAATCTTTTTGATTTTATATAAATAGCATCAAATCAAAAAACGCCATTCTATTTAATTTCTTATTTAACGTAAACTTAAGATATCAATAGTATAACAAGTATCTAAAAATACAAAAATATTATCAATTATTACAGGTTCTGGATCTCTTTGAAAGTCAGACTTCTCTCCCAAAGTTTGACAATAGAATAACAGGAAGTGAAACAGTGGATTCATTTTTAAATGAAATAATTGGGATAATAATCAATGATTATGTCAACCCTTGGTATGAAATTATCACAGATGATGAGGAATTGCCCACTCATTCAATTAAAAGATTGGTGCTATCAGCGGGAGCTAATGTTGCTAATAGGTAATTTTTTTTATGACAAAGTTGGTAAACATTCAACTTATTTTGTACAATAACCTGTCTGTGTAAACATCTGCAACAACCTGAACAATTGCAAATGCATTATCAGCATTTGTTTAAGGAGTGTGGGGAGTAGGGGAAGGAAAAAAAGAAGGAGAGGATGGAATGGGGATGAGGGTTTATCCTGAAACTTCACTCAATAGAAGAAGTATTCACACTGTAAATCAGTGTTAAAATACTTAATTATACAGATATTTTTAAATACTTAATTAAACATATAGATAAGTTAGAAATGTTTTTTTTTAAACCACTATATTATCATAACTTTATGGCCAGCACCTATGGCTATGATTACTCATTCATATCAATGAACTCTGACAATCATCTGTTATGTTGTTATAAATGAACTCTTTTAACTTGTATTGTCTTGTCCATTTTTATTGGGTTTGGAGGCTAGCTGGATAAAATCTCATATGGTTATTAAAATTATCTGTATGATTGAAAATTTCAAATGTGCTCTTTAAATTTCAGAGTAAAAAGTGTAGACTGGATCCATCTCCTCTCTACAAGGTTTCCAGAAGAGCTAACAACACATCTTAAGCTATTCAAACAATCCAGAGTTAGGTTAAAACATATACAGTTGTTGAGTGCCAAAGAAATGTCAAATGGGAATACAAAACAGAGTCCAAAAAAGCAAGAAGAAAAGAAAATGCACAGGAGAAACAAAAGCGAAACAGATTTGTCTTGGTTACCAGGTAATTATGAGTTCTGGATTTGAGTGTATTAACATTGGTTAAAATAATCTGTGGAGAACAGTCAATTCTGATGATAAATACTCTTTATCTTTGTCAATTCTTACTTTTACGATATTTATTTTAAGTATTTTAAAATTAATGGTGGATGTCATTGAAATTCTCATCTATATTAAAATATTCAAAAAAATTTGAGCATCTATGATTTGAGATACTATTGTTTATGTTTTAAGTCAATAGTAGAAATATCACATCTACACTACCACTAACTGCTGGCAGATTTATTACAGAGAACATACTGATATCAACATTTGCTGTTAAATTGCTTGTTAAATACTTAATCAATGTTAATGTTGTTACCTTCTCAATTTTATTGATATTCCTTTCAGATTCTCAATCATTTGGAAAATCTAAATTTTACGGCAGCTCCGAAAGTATTAGCAATAAAACTTTAACAGACCTTTTTTTCGATTTAGAATGTTCTATGGAAAATAAGCAAATCTGCCGAGATACATTTTGTACCGATCCTGAACAAGAAAATGGTAAAAATTGTGTGTTATCTAAGAGTATTGTGTTTGAGAGTTGTGTGTCTTCTGATCCTCTTTAAGAAAAATTTGGTTGTGATAATAAAGGTGGGAAAATTTCCACATTAGGCACATCCCCTTAATTTCCACATTAGGGTTTCTTTCACAAAAATATATTGCTTACTGGTGCAAACATGTGGTAAAAGTGTGGTAAACAATATCTATTAAAGGGTTTTCGATTGTAAAAGTTTTCATCATCTTTAAAAGCCCTCTAGCATCATTTTTTTCCCTAAAGGAATTTTTGGATATAGTTAGGATGGAACATATTTTTGCCAAGGAATCTGTGGTCTTCCTTTGTACATGTCATTTCCGGACACCTGTATATTATTTAAGATGTTGATCGTTCTCTCTCTCTCATCACATCTCAATATAATTATTGTTTGCATTACATTGTAATCCATTTAATGTCTAGTTTAATATTTTTATATTTCTTATTTTTTTTATCAATTGTTATTCCAGCATTATTAAATGAAATTTCTGAAGCAGTTTTGTATCTGATAGCGCCTGAAGAGACATGGAGATGTCATGCTTTAAAACTAATATTGATTGACCTACTATCGGCAATTGTATTACGACCCCTTATTGACTTACTCAGCGACCCTGACAATATAAATAGGACAATAATTAAAACAGTGAGTATTTTATACATATATTGCATATTTTAATGTCGCCATGCATCTTATAGGTTCTAATAAGCATTAATGAGGGGTACACACATAGTTTTTCTTATTTAATACATTTTTCTTTTATTTCTAGTGTTGTCGGGATTCCTGTTTGTCATCGGAGCTTTTTTTATTAGTGATAAGATGCTGTGGAGATGCAGAAGAGTTGGACGCTACTCTCGAGCTTGTACAAAAGGATATACAGAAATTAGTAAGACAACACGTTTTCTTTGATTCCATGTCTCATGTTAAATATAGTAAAAAGTCATAATCTACCTATAGCTATGGATATTTAGAAAAATATTTAATAAAATAAATTACTACTACTGATTAATAATAAAAATAAATATTTATTTTCATTATTAATCAGACACTGCAGAGCAGTGTAGTAAGACGTGGGTTGCCGTCTCTGCTTCCTCTATGCACACCCTACATAAGAGACTGTCTGTAATACCCATTTTAAACAAATGTTTATTGAAAAAGCCGTGACCTGTGAGCGCCACGACCGTCCGGATTTGTGATTTGTTTAGACGGAGTAACCTTCTTGAGATCCGCCCATCTATATTTGGGAAGGCTCCTCTTGCCTGTCTGCACTCTTTTGTGTTGTTCCAAATCACACGGTAATCGGTATGTCAGTTTCGAGTCTAACATGTGTAAACATATTGACATAGGGTGTTTATTTATTAAGATTTTTTCAAATAAACATATATGCAACATTTAAATCTAACGAATGCTTTTTTTTAAATATTTTTGTACGAAATCATTCATAAGTTCAAAATTAGTATAATAATATCAATAATTGCAATAGCATTAAAAAAATTTGTAAGACTAAATGTGTTTCTGTCTTTTAACAGTGGAATTAATATATTCCAGCATTCCCGTGACAGTGCAGGCGAGTGGGACTTACAGGATAGGCAAAAATTGTCTTCGCTACAATATTTATCGAGGATTATACAAGCCATGAGAGCCAACGTGGGTCCGCAAGAAGGTAACAAAATCCTTAACATTAATATGATTTCAATAACTACCTATAATATAGTGATATGGTTCTCTTTTTAATCTCTTAGGACAAGCTGCAAGTACGACGGACAAAGTGTCAGAAGAAGTGATGCGATCGCTAAAGTTTATAAGAGCTACAGCTGCTTGGAAATCAAATGCTCAGTATTTGCTTGAGATTGAGCTCAATGAAACAGGTAGTCTCTTATATACATTAGTTTTATTATATGACTAAGCATTGTGACGAGAACCCGAGTGTGTGCTTTCTGGCCTGAAACTGATAATTCATATATACAGAAATGAGTCCATGATGGTGATGAAACTCGAACAATCGCCCAAGAAGGGACCTAAACTTATTTTACGCAGCGTTGCTCTTTATCTATTTCCTATACTCATACAAATATCAGTAACCGAATTTTATTGAATTATATATTTTTGTGCTAATACTGATTCGTCAAATGTGCAAAATGAGTGGAGACTGACAACAATCAATACACTATTAATAAAACAATGAATGTTGATAGATAGATTTTGCAAGCATACTTCATAGCACTTCGTCTTTGATGAAAGTATTATTCTGATAGAGGTAGTGGAAGTAGCGGAATTATTACAGCGTTTCCTCTAATGAATGATTTGCCCTATTCCTCATTTCTTTCTCTCTTCTTTTTTCTTATCTGTTTTTCACTTCAGTAATTCTATCCTATTATTCTCCCTTCCTTATTATAAAAACGGCTTGTTCAGGCGTAGATTATGTTTCTATTAAGATTTTTTTATTTATAATATTCAAATTCTTTCTAGACGCGCCTCACACGTCTAAAGCGGTGTTAGACAACTTGCGGTCGTCGGCTCTGGAGCTATGCGATCTGTACTTAGGTCCTAACCGACCTCCGGTAATGGGTGTGCCGGAGAACTGTCATTCTGATTTAGTAAGGAAAATCACGACTGAGGGCGAGGAATTCACCAAAAATCCAGTGAACTGCTTTGATGATGTCCAGAAATGTGTGTGCGATGCTTTGGAGGTAAGCAATAAATTGTTTTTTAAAACACAGTTCTAATTTTCATACCTATTTTTTTTTATTATGTAGTTTTTATATTACAAAGTATATAGTTTATGTACCTCTAACTTTAAATATTATATTATACCACATACAATATAAAATTATTACAAAGCCAAAATATAATATACCAACGACAAAAAGTAATTACTAAGTTTTGATTTAGTTTTGTTTTAAACATTTACTTTTCTGTGTTTTCTTTTCAGGATGACCCATCATGGCAGTCAGATTTTATGATGGACAATGAAACAGATGGTTTGGAAAGAAAAAATAGGTAATCATTTAATTAACAAAGTCTTTTCATTGATTTTGGTTTTACAATTATATACTATTTGTATTCTTTTCAGTGACGTAAATAAAAGAGAATATAAGGCAGATACGAAGAAGTATGCAGGTAAATGAATAAGTATTCAATAAGAGTGATTTATTAGAGTACCTTATGATTATATTTTTCATTGGATTATATTGCAATTAATTTCAAACAAACTAAATTGAAGACGTTTCAGTAACGCTAAACGTTCTGTATTAATGTTTAGATCGGATTTTTGTTGATTGTTTAACATTTACAAGAATAAGCTCAATATTCTTAGGTATTGTTTAAAATTATGCTTTCGAGGATATCGTGTTTAGACTGACTGTCAATCAGAAGCAGCGAGAGGTCTCTTGGTTTATATATGTAGCAATATTTTAAAAAAATATATAAAATGTAATTTCTATTTAAATTAACTTCTCATTTTATTTTTATTTCTACTATAAATATATTTTTAAGTATTAAAATGTGATATTTGTATACATACAGTATCACATAGACTTCGAAACGGCTGGACCGATTTCGATGAAATTTTCAGATTGGCCTAGCGGGTTATCCTATGAAATTTGGTAGCGATCAGATCAACATAATTAGTGCTGTCCAGCCCACTAGTGATCCGCCCAGCGAAGCCGGGCGGATCACTAGTTTAAAATAAATAAATTTATTCCTCAGATAAATGCAAGAGAATAATGAAGTCATGCCTAACGCAATTACCAAAGTTATTTTTTAAATCCAAATTCAAATATGAGCTCCCGAAAAAGAGTAATACCTTCCCTCGCTCCTTTGGCCGAAGAATGCCTTGTAACAAGAACCATACCCTCCCTAAGTGCTATATGATTGGTATAAAAAAGTCTTAATTAATTTAGTTTAAATGGACATAAACGAGTAGAATGTATGTAAAATATTTTTAAAGTTTTTGTGCATACTTGGTTATGTAATATCTTAGAGTATTTAATGTTTTACATGCAAGTCTTTACAAAAATGATTAGGCCTTGTAGTCCCATACTAATAGAATTAATAATACTTGGTCGGTCGGTCAAGAATACTTCTACCGCGGAATATCACATACATACGTCGTATTACCCGTTTGGCTTCGTGTACGAGTTGGAATGTTCTAATTTTTACACCTTAGTTAGTACCTAGATATCATTTATAAGCATTCGTATTCTAGATATTTCTAAATTATTTTAAAACTAATTGACACTGCCGCTTGATTACTTAAAAGTATTTTAGTATACCATAGTAACTTATCATTACGGGCCGTTTGCACACGACGTTTTTAGTGCGCGTGCGAGACGCGCGTTAAGGACGCCTAGCGAACGCAAAACCGTCGACGCGTTGTGACCTTGTATCGCCACAAATGCGCAGAGGACGCCCTCATCAAAAACGCGCGTCGTCCGCGCGTACAAAAAAATGTGTGCAAATGCCTTAAAAGTGAAACTGGGGATTGTTTTGTATTTCCAGATGATGGAATACCATTGTCTAGTTCCCGTCACAATCGATCGCGTTCCGATGTGGTGGGTAACTTGGCGCAAAGGATGATCAATGAAAGTTCAGGTATGTTTATTTTTAATGTGTGTTGTTTGAACAGTAGCAAAGCCAAGCAGTGCCACGTTACTTGTTTTACCCGGGATATTTGATTTTCATACGGCATAAGGTTTTAAACTGATCAGGACCTAGATATTATTGATAAATCAACTGGGTTGCCGCACTGGATGGACGTCAAATCGAACTCGACTGTAACATTCCGTTGAACGTCAACATAAACTGGAACACACTTGTGATTTAACAATGTACTATCTTTAGCCCGTTACCGCTATTCCACCTTCAAAGTGACTACTGTTTGAACGTTTCGTACGCCTGAGACGACGACGCGGTAACAATAACCAATAAGATGCAGGTTTTAAATGTGTTTGTACGAAAAAATAAATGGTTGGACAACGTTGTAACGATAGCGTATTCAGAAATAATGATTTCATCATGAATGACTTTTGCCGTAAACATCAGTTAATATATTTATGAAATTATTAATGCCTTAGGAATGCACGTCAGTTGTTTTACCTTGTTAAAATTACAGGTCCTTCGAGCCTATCGTCTACCTACTCCAACACGTTGTCACTGTCTCATTCGGAAATCACTCAAAGAGCGAAGAACATGTATTCCCCTCTTTCCGCATATATTATTGAAACTGGCAAGTAATATCATTACACTTTTATTGTACATTTATACACCAAATTATTGTAATAATATAAAAATCTATATAATTGTTATTTATTATTTATAATGTCATAAGGGTCATAATAGTGCACCATAGATAAATCAAAGACATTTGTGTCACGATTTTGTTCGTAGGGTTGTAGGGCAGTGTCAATCATATATTTTTAAATCGATATATTGATACTATGTTTGATATTTCAGCGCTGGTGCAGGACAAGGGGCGTACGTTCGGTATCTACGCTATCGCAGTCACGCGTATATCTGACAACGAGGTGTGGCACATATACAGGAGATACAGCGATTTCTATGACTTACACACCTCTATAAAGGAAAAAGTAAGTACCTATATGATTTATATTGTGTTTAATAAAGAATCATATCAAATAACTAATTAAAATTTTGTAACGGTTTATAACTTAATAACAAATTTTATTTATCCAAAATTTATTTTATATTTTATTTGTAACCATGACCCGTAATTATTTAATTACCAATAAATCTGTATTTCTGTTCTGTTGAAGTTTTTAAATCTTTTTGCAGTGGCCAGAATTAGGGAACCTTTCATTCCCAGCAAAGAAAACTTTTCAGAACACTTCAAGATCTGTTCTAGAAAGTCGTAAGAGGATGTTGAACAATTACTTGCAAAGTTTAACGAGTATAGCGATGGATGCGAGGTATATGGCTCTACTATCGCAGGACTATCTGGGAGGATTTCTGAGTCCTGAAATCCAGGCGGAGAGACATGGAAATACGGTATATATTTTTTTCTTTATAGAAATAGATGTAGTTAATTATTCATCGTCCCTGAGCATTCAGTATTCAGCTTCCATGCTTTTCTTGTTCGATACTTATCACTTTAAAGTATACATTACATATATATTACTATTTTTATTATTAGACACTAATAAATAAGAATATATGTATCATGTCTGAAATAATTATTTATTAAAATTATTACTTCAAAACAACGTGGAATAACAATTATACACAAAAAATATGTTCTGCAGATCGATGCTCTGTTCGTGAACTCAATAAGAGCCGGCATGAGGACTCTGAAGAATATGCCAGACCAGTTTGTGAACACCGTTGATGGTGTTATGGATGGTATTATGCAACCATATATAGTTACACTATCAATGTATGATATATATGCCATGCTTCACATTGCTGTGATATGTTTACTATATGTCAATTAAGATTGATAAGTAAAATAAAACTGAATGTCCTAATTTGTAAAATATTGTTAAAAAGATTAATTTCTATTAAAGTAAACACATTATAAAACATACTCAAACATATCCAACAATCCTATAAAAGGGGATACAAAATGCCTTCATTTATGACCACGTTTGTCGAGATGATAATGTGACAGGTCACAAGCTTTGCATTACACGGGCCGTAAATGTTTTACAAGAATCGATTATCCTTGTACCGACACAATCCCGTGTAATTTTCAATATTTATTTATTGTAACTACATCACTATCAATTTACTTATGTGTCAGACTCCTTATACTTCGTGTATAGCATAGGTTGTCAACCTTTTATGGATAAGAGAAGCTCCATAGAATGCCGTAAGCAACAGGTGTACTAATATAAATGTATATGAATTAACAGGTATATCCAAGGTATTTCAAGGAAAGAGCGGTGAAAACTACTACTACGATGCAGTTAAAAGTGGAAACTCGTCAGACGGTCAAGAGGTACGTAAAAAAACTAAAACTAAAAAAAACTAAAACACTACTATTTTTTATATTTTACGACAATCTATCACTTTTATAGGATGGCGATGAAAGTGTTGCACTGAGGCTGTTGGAGGAAGTTCTCGGTGTAAGAGGTCTGTGGCTCAGGCGGCGTTTGCTGGCCCCGGTCCGGACGTTAATAGCAGACAGAGTCAACAAGTATGTAGCCTGTTGTAACCTATTTTAGGTTATTTATAGGAACAGCGCTGACGAGTAAGCGGTTCAGAGAATTAACGCGAATAATTTAAAGATGATAGTACACTTTTTAAGAGTGGTAGGCTATTGGCTCGTTTTGCGAAACCGTCATGGTTAAAAAGGAGACCGCTGAGCGGGCCCGAGAAAGAATAGACCCCGTTCGGAGACGACGTCGTGGCGCAGCCGTGCCTCGTTCTGGCCCTTCTGAAAATGGTACTCGCCTACATTATTTGAGGTCATTAGAGTTGCTGGCACTCAGGGTGGGAGCCCGCAGCGCGTTAGCGTGTACCAAGCAGTCCGGAGTAGGATTTTTAAGGCACAAGGTTACCTCAGGACCAGCGAGCCATTCCGCGACCAAAGTGATTGATGGGTAACGGTTGTGATACGAATGGAAATCCCGTGACCCCTTGCTAGCGCTGTTAGCGACAACCGTGGGGTTTAGTCGGTGCGAGTCCGACATAAAATGACTCCCCGCCCCCATAGAGCCGAATATGCGTAGGCATTTCCCCACGTATATATATTTAAAAAAAAGTCTATCGGTTGAAACCTAACATCAGGTGATCCGCAAGATTTTTGTTTGTTTCCTTTTACTAGATAGAATATACGAAATGGGAAGCCTGTAGTCTTTGTGTTTATTTTTATTTACAGAAAGGTGTTGGAGCTGGTCTCCTCCCTCACGTCACCTCGGAATGTAGTTCAATATCTAAAGACATTCAAGTGAGTATTCTGATAATTTTGATGTTTTCATTGATCTTTGCGAATCTATATAATGCAGTAAAATTCGTACGTAAAAAGTATAGTACGTATTCATCATCCTCTCTTTCTATTTGTCAAAATAATATTAGTCTTTATTGTTTGTTTGTATAATTTGTTGGGTTAGCCTGCTTTTATATTAAATGTAAAATGTTTGTGTTAAATGTAATTATTAATGACAGCTACATTACAAAATTAAGGATTAAGCACATAATAGGTACAAATGTTGACTTCCTAATTAATAAAATAAAAATCTATAATTTTTACAAATCAGCTTCATGTATTGCTACTAGAAATTTTCGGTATTACCCGTATCCCTGTCTTTCTCTGTGCTGCGAGAATGTGTGTGCAAAATTTCATAATGATTGATTCGTTGAGGTGTTAAAGTGTAATAAACAAAATTACATTTACATTTATTATATTAGTTAGTATTAGTAATAGCGATGTTTTTGTTGGTGATATCTCTAATTGGTAAGTTTAAGGTCCCCTTAATATATTTTAATGGTGATAAAGTTGTAAATATCTATGTGGTGTAGGCAGTGGCTGACAAATCGCAACAGTTCCAAATACAACGCAAGAGATTCCGCAACAAAAGCAAGGACAAGGGTCGCCGCTAAGGTTGCCTTGCTCTCCGCCGCTTCCGGTAAGAATTTACAATGTCACAGTTTTTTTAAATTACCTACTATATGTTTATACACAGGCAGTCATAAGGACTGTCGACAGAAGTAAAAATAGGCGCGATAATAGTTGAAAAATTTATACATAATCAATAAAAATAAAACCTTGTTTCTTAACAATCAAAAAAAATTGCATATAAGAAAAATAAATGAAAAAAAGTTCGTCGAAACTGTTCTAAATTTAAATAAGTATATTGCTGACGCGTGTTGAATGTTTGCGCGAACCTATTTGTATTCTTTTAATCGATTTGTTTGTTTGTATTCTAAAATGTAGATGACTTGCGACACATCGTGGGATCGGACGCGGCGCGGCGCGGACTTCTCACTGTCTTCGACATGTTGCAGACCCAAGAGATCAACAAGCGCCTGATTTTTGTTCTATTGGAAGGTATGAAATATTAATTCGTTTTCATTAAATTAATTTATCTCTTATAAGGATTTGTATTGAAAGGTGTCCACACACGTCCATGTATCATGATTTGTCTCCAGCGGTTTGTGTAAACTTATCCGACTTATAAGAATGTGGATCTTTTAAAAAAAGAGCTTATTGCTTTCTTAAAGTCAGGCAAAGAATCTGCAGGTCTTCTTTGTCAATTTCAAACCTCCACTGGCTTATCCACTTATCCTATAAAACATTTACTATGCAAATGCATGGTGATTAAAAAAGAAGGTTTGTATATTGTTTTAATTAGTTGAAGACAGTCTTTTTTTAAGTTATACATTATCTGTGAAGTGATTATAAACCATTGTGTGTTTTCTTATTTCATATTTAATATTTTACAAAATGTGTTATATTTATAACTTGTTTCAGCAACATTAGTTAATCTATTCCCTGATAACAATTTTCAAGAGTTATTCAAGAAACTGTATTCGAACTCGTTGCGTGTTGTGCCATCTAAGAAATCTGTTAATTTATAAACTTGGTCTTAGATAGTTGAATTTGTAAATAGTTCACATAGCCATTCGGTTAAAGCTGAACAAAAGCTCTTAAAATAAAATTTATGATATAACATGTACCTAATGCCAAATTAAATTTAATTATTTACAGCGATATTAAATTTTGTTTTCAAAATTGCATATAGGGTGATATAAAATATAATGACAGAATTTTACTCAAAAATATTAAAAAAAAGAGCTGTCAATGATTTAATATAAAGACTTAAAAATTGTGTTGTTATGCAACGTTAATAAGCAATTTAAATTTGGACCAGTATGTATTGGAGGTAATTACATATTAGTCATAATACCGGGGACCCAAGATTGTTTTACTTTGTTTTGATTTTTCGAATCGTTGTGTTTCGGTATATAATCGATAATAAAATTTGTAATAAATGCATTTGATATGAGAATTTATTGTACACATGTAAGTGTACAATGAATTCTCATATTTTTACATAAACAATGCACACTAATAAATAGTGCCATAAATATAGCATAATCAAACGTATAAAAAATCTAGCTAAGTTAATAAATCACGATTCAGTCTCCCATATACTTGCGACCATCATTTGGAAAATAGTACTGTTTTAGATTAACTAACGGGCAATAGTTATTAAAAAATAAAAAAAATAAACTCGACTCCGAGTCCCCTAAATGGACTAATTGTACCCTCACGACTCTTCGAAAAAGAAAACAAATCGAATCTCTCTCCTCACTCTTCAAAATTCGTTAAACCATTAGGCTACGGACATACATACATAAAACATTCCCCTTCTGTCGGTTAGGCCCCCAAATATTAGTTCCCCAAATATTGGTTGTGACGTAGGATTTCTTATTTATCCCTGTACTACCTTACTAAATAATACCATGAATAAGGCGCTTCGTTATCGTACATAACAACGAGTAATGTCTAAATATTTTATATCACTATTGCATATAATTTTTTTAATAAAATAATATGTTAATTGAAAGGTTAGTGTCAGATGTTGTTGAAATATGCATATTGTATTTTTGTATTATATAGTAAATTGTATTAAACCAATGTTACCCTGTTAGATATATCCTTTTGTCAGGAGATTTCGAGGTCAAAAATTGTGATATTTTAAGTGAAAACTAAACCTGCTTAATATGACATAAAATCTATACGATAATTAAGATAAGTGTTTAAAATTTTATTATGAAAATATCATGAATTAACGATGATTTATTCAATTTCAAATTTGCTCTGGAGCAATTTGTTAGCTAAAATAATTCCTAATTCTTTAGTGTACACGATTATATTTAAAATCTATGGAGTACTTATCATTTATTTTTTGTCTCTTGTGGCAAAACAATTAAAATTATACCTATTTTTCGTTATTAAATCATTGAACCAAAGATGTTACATACCTCCAGATAATCGGCACTGTAATTGAAGCCACGTAAAAGTCGCTATTGGTGACTTCGTAAAATCTCGCTGTAAGGCCATTCCCGCATTACGAGGTCGGAAGTCTCAATGTTTCGAATGAAAAAAATGACGGATTATGCTGTTAAAGCATTTAAAGCTAGCGTCGAGAAAATAAAAATGCGCTTTACAAGCAAATCATTTATTATCCGAAATATTTTTGTACAACTAAAAAAGAAAAACGAGCTTCAGTTTTGAACTTTGAATTTATATAGAACACGGTTTGTGGAGGTAGGTAAATCTATGCCTTAAATAGTTTCCATATTATGTACATAGATATAATTATATCATGTTTAGTAAATATTCCACATCTCGAATATTGATAGAGCCTTTATAGTAAAATTGACACTGACCTTTAAGTCGAGTGTTGAACTTAAAACAATATTTTTATAAATAATTATACGTTTATAAAATTAGTATAAATTATATATGTGCTATATTATACAAACATAGTGTACAGTAAAAAGTACATTCAACAAGTTGTGTAAGAATCATTCTGAGAGTGACTTACTATATAATTATTGTCACTGAAATATATGTTTCATTGTTATATAATAAAGTGGCAGCTTCGTGTTAAATAATTATTTAGATTATTAAATTGTTATAATGGCTTGGAACTGTATAACTATACTTTATATAAGAATGTTGACACCGCGCCATATTTTAAAGAGCCAAAAATTTATGAACGAAACTAGTATTAGACATTAGGAAGATTATTAAAATTTTATATAAAAGTATATGTAATTACAATAAAAAATTAAGTCAGTTAAAGCAATAAATTAAAAAGTTTAATATCTCATAAGCACATATCATAAGAATTATTTGTTAACGTACAGAAATGTAAAAAGTTTTAGATGCAAAATAATGAAATAGTTACACTTAGTTTGTAGTCGACTGTACATTGATATCAATACAAATTTTGTAGCGCACTTTCCATATAAAGTAATGGAGTAGAGACGAGTTTTATCTAATTATTTTTAATTCTTCACTGAAAATAATTATATTAGTTGGTTTGTTCAGCATCCATCATCGAAGGTCCTTAAAGAAGATTTGTTAAATAAATTGCTTAAAAACCCTAATGCCACTCATCCCTGCTCCATTCCGTTTATTCTCTTGTTATGTTATCGTACAGTCGGGCTGCGAAAACCTTCGTCAGTTTTCAAATTGATTACTTTATCAAGTCGTAGACACTTAGTACCTTGTGAAATTAAAGCACTAAGCAGTCAACTGCATAGTGCAAGCAAATGTCGACTTTAAGGTAACGAACCTTTTTTTACCCGGACTATACACTACTCGAGCACAATAACATGAGATATGTGCCTTCTGGCGTCACAGTGCTATGCTATTACAGTGTACAAAAGTCGAATAACCTAACGACTACTATAGTATAGCATTGTCGCTCGCTTCAGCGTTAGTGGACGTAGTACGTAATACTTCTGAACACCATAGCCTTTCGTTTCAGTAAAAAATGTGCTAACTTACTTCATCAATATTGTTATAATAAACAATTGTTTTTTTTTGTATTTCCTTAAATTAAGA
>JWHW01006741.1:301970-313192 GCA_000931545.1 Papilio glaucus
AAAACCACGAAAGTTTAAAGTTATATATAATTGTTTTTTGTATTCTCTTAAATTAAGATTACTATGTTTAATGAGTTATTGAGAATTGATAGCAATAGAAAACGAATTTAATTTTGTATTATTGTTTACATAAATTGTGTGTTAAATGTTTACAAGTGTCATATCGAAGTTACCTTTATGTGACTGTAATAAGGTTTAAATTGCACCGTGTTGGACGTTGTGTGAGGTTTGCATTCAGCCATGGAATTACTTAAATTCATAGTGGGCAGCATTTACGTATCCATTTAACGCATCACGTAGGATAGCTAGCGACCACATTCCATTTGTTACGACCTAATGTTCTCATAACACTAATTGTAACTTAAGTATTTATTTAATAAAAGCGTTTGTATTACATTACAGTGGTATTATTTGAATTTCGAATTTAAGATTTATCAATAAAATATATTGTGTGTGTCTGAGTTGACAATAAACGATTGTTGTGCCATAACGCAAACAAAGAAATGCCTCTATTGTTACGTGACTACCGTCGCCCGTAAACCTTAATTAGAACCAGAGTATTTGAACCAGTGGTAGAGCCCGCAACAACACTATCTGTTGCACGAACGGGCCGGCTCTACTTGTGAAATACCACGACCTCACAGAACACAGGCCTAATTCTAGTCCTCTTCCCCTTCCCATCCTTTGCTTGAAGGAAAGGTTGAGAAGGGGAAGAGGAATTGATGGCGAAGGGGATGTATAGGAAAAGGAAATAATCATTTTCTGTGTATCTCCTCCTCTGTCCATAAAGGAAGGCAACGCAACTGCGATCACTTGATATTGGGTGAACCGCTTGCTCGTTTACAACCATCTATTAAAAAAAATAGTTTCTATGACCGCCTTAAGCCGTCCAATAATGATTTTTAATCAAATTGACAGAATTAAATCTACTTACAAATCAATTTTAAAACGTATTTTTATGTGATATTACATGCAAAAGAATTGGAAATATCCGAACTATTGTAGAATTTTAATACCATTTCAATTTAAAAATGTTAATTCAGCTAATACGAGCCGGACGTATTCGCTGACTTGAATGTTCTTGCGGGTTTCCACAACTATTGTTACGTGAACGTATCCGGAAATCTTAGACACGTATCTGTTGCAACTTGATAAATTGCCCCGAGAAATTAAACGTCAACGGAAAAGCTCTGAATTTTCTTTATATTACCGTAAGATATTTTAGCGACGAATTTTACTAAAATGTCGGTATATCTTGTCCTCTACAATTTAAAATTTAAGAAATATTTTGTAAGAGAAAATTCGTTTACCTGCTCATTATATAATTTATAGCGACACAAAAGCTTATAACATGGAGATGGTTAGCTAATTTAAAACTAATTTAAAAAAAAGTTTTTTAAACAAACCGCTTTTTATGATATTATTATTATATACCTTAATTTCCTCCTTCCGTTCCCATCACTTTCTGATCTCGTCTCAATCATTTTTATAATGGAAAGCTTTCGAAATGAATTAAAAACCATCAAAAATTAGCAGTACAATGTGTGTCCAAGTTAATGAGAGGAAAAAAGATTATAAAAGGACGGATTTGGTTGAAAGATTGGATTAGGAGAAGGAAAATTTTTGGAGCAAGACCTTATTTAGTCAAGTCGAGCAGGCTTACAGAAATGTGACAAGTAGTAAGTTTTAACAGTGGTAGAGCCCGCAACAACAACATCAGTTGCACGAATGGGCCGGCTCGACCGGTGAAATACCACGACCTCAAAGAAAACAGGCGTGAAGTAGAAGTATTTTGCGTTTCGCCTGATGAGTGAGGTGGCGGAGGCCTCATTACAGCCCTCTTTACCTTCCCATCCTTTCCTCATAAGGATAGGATGGGAACGGGAAGAGGACTGGACGGGGAGAGGGTTAACAGGGAAAAGAAAATATCCTTTTCCTGTCTATCCCCCCTCCTCCGTCCATTGAAGGTAGGCAACGCATCCGCAACACATTTGCTTGTTGCGGATGTCTATGGGTAGCGCTACCATAACATCAGGTGATCTGCTTGCTCGTTTGCCACCTTCTTCCATAAAAAAGTAGATATCTATATCTACTTTTTTATGTTAGAAGAAGTCTTCTTTCATCTATGAAAGAAGATATACGTTTTCTGTTTGCAAAAAAACGTGCGCAACACGTTATACGCTACTGGCATGCCCATGCCTGTACCTGTCGCTGTCCTGTTCACTCATGCCGGTTTCGTGGTCCCCCCGACCTCTCCCTCATGCTGTATGCAAGTAATTAATCAAACGTTGTGCTATCTACTTGCGTGGCAAATTTTGTTTGAATGATATGAAAACTTATTAGAAATTAGAATTCACTTAAAAGAAAGGAAAACTTAATGTGTTGTGTAATTAATTTCTCATTTTAGCAAGTGACAACGTTTTCGCGACAATCCGAAAAAAGTGAATTTGATTTCGGACGATTATTGTTCTGGATAATTTTAAAATGGTACACTCGACATAATGGCTAAATTAATTAATAGACATTGTTTGTAAATATTATTTTATGTTTAATATTGTCTCTTTTCCCAGTCGGCCATCTTTGTCATTACGTACTCGAGTGTCGGCCGTCACGGCTGAGAGCTCAGAATAATTAGACTTTAAATCAGGAGTAGCGAAGCGATAAGCCGCTCGAATGTGCTATGAATAGTCAATCCTCATTAAATTGTTCGGCTGTATTAGTCTCATTGGTAAGGGCTGTTTAAACACCATTATACGTTGCGTATAAGTTACTTCTTATTACATTATTCAATGGAAGCTCCCCCTTAACTTTACTTGACATGTTTCTTCTCATCGGAATACCGAATTTCGCTTGTTGATTATGATGTATTATTACTATTGCATTTTTTCCCCTTACAAGATGGATTGGCAATCTGGTCAAGGTTGCGAGAGTTACCGGATGTGGGCGGCCAGGGATCATCTATAACGTCATATGCTAATTTAATAAAATATTTTTTGTAAATATTAATTTCATTTGGTATTTTTACAATCCCGTATCGTAAAAATATTAAGATAGAAATCTGCACTTGTTCTTTCTTGATATCATACGCCTCCGATTGATGCGATGGTAAATAGTAAATCAAATATGTCAAATCAATTAACTAAAAATAATAAAGGAATAAAAATCATCAATGTCATTTTGGAGGGACATGTCCCCGCTTCGTCGATCACCTCTAGTATATGCCAAAACGTCCTTCCCCCCTAGTTTTCACGTAGAAATTTATAAATATGGTAACAGATTAAAATTATTTGTCATTATTAAAGCGACGTGACTTTTAAAAATTGCTAAACACTGCGCGACATATTTGTGTATAATTAAAAAAACACTCGAGATTTTACTAGAACATATTGACTACGTACTTATATATGACTTAAAAACCTAAACCCCCACCCTTCCCCCTTGTGACCAAGCGTGCTATTTTGAATAAATCCCTTCTCCTGAATCGGGCACATAGTATGGACACGTTTCCATAGCTACTAGCTCTATTGCAGTTTTTAAATCACATTATTTGTTGATAATTTCAATATTATTCTTATTTCGATAGAATCGTCGTTATTTTGTAAGTATATCTCAGTTATTATGCAGATTACTTCGATTTCAAATAGAACAAAATGACGTGCACCTCTCAATGTGCCATGAATAATCAAAGCATCTTAAATTATTCAGCTTGCACGACTTGATGCGGTGGCACAAAATATTTTTCATATAGATAGAACCAGTAGTGCTGTACAACACTGTACAATATATTGTTTGCTTTATAGGTTATATTAAGTTGAATTAAAACAAGATAAACGTCTCCTTATAAATGATTAGAACAGGTATCCACGTGAGTTGTAATATTAGCTAGGTAATGTTACAAACTCTGATTGCAATACACATCTAAGTTATGTTGTCGCTCACATTTCCGGTTTGCCGGAAATGCATGAGTACGGCACAAAATATAAAGTTACGTAGCTGACTTCAGACAGCGAGTCTTAATAACCACTTGTCACAGGAAGGAGACATCTGTCAACGGTCGTGACAATACCTTTTGAGGCCCGAGCCTTGTGTGATTTTTATAAGTAGTCGTATATAGTGTGTACAGTATATTATGTAGTGAATGCTAGGCTACAACCTGTGGGATATATCAGTTGCGAATAATGATGGGAACCACTATGGGTAATAGCAGTGTTTTTAAATATAAAAGCGTAGAACATTTTAAACAACAATAATACAATAGGGTGAAGTTTGCTTGATACCTGGTAATTTTAGAAATTAATTAGCGTAGGCATCTATCGACAGACTCAGCTGAATTATCTGCTGCTACAACGTCGAGTTGTGAGTGACAAGGTAACGAACGGGCTTCAATTCTGTTGCATCATAATTTATGTAGCAATATAGACGTCAAAACAATGAGCTCGTATCTCTGTAAGCCTTCAATGTTTGGTTTTTGTTTAACTGAAGTTATAAAAAAAATAATTAAACAGTTATGTATTTGTTCCAATTTCTTAGTGAATGTATGATAGAACTTGTGTTGAATGGTTGTTCGATATTAATCTTCAAAAAGGAATGGAATGAATACACAAAATCACGTGGGTTTCATTTAACGCAGTCTCGTAACGTTCTGCTCTTATTTGAACAACACTTCAAAATATTATTGGATCGTAACGTCAATTAAAACAAAACAAGATGTGAGAATGTACTTTTGAACAGCCCTTATTGGGATCAACCTGACATCATCATTCACATTGATCATTCTAAATTCGAATTACCGATTTGGGAACTACCACTATTCACGAAATAAAGAACATGCTTGTATCCAGTATCGGTTTGGTATAGGTATAACTATTTTCCTAGTTTTAACCATAAACCTATACATAAATACGATTGTTAAAAATACAACTTTTACATAACATCGAAGTTGTTCGGGAAAAGGTTCGATTTTGGCGTTAAGCGTTAAAGTGAGTGAAAGATTCAACATTGCTCCCCCGGGGCCGATTACTTACCGAACTTTTCCTCCAACTCTTCACTTCAGGATAACTTGAATTATATTTTTCAAATTCCTTAAAACTTTGCTTTACATCGATTGTTATACTTTAACATTCAATCTCGCCTTAAGCCATCGGATATTCCATGTTTATATTAGAGGCAATCAATAAATCCTCACTTAACAAATTTTATATTTATATTACTCCTTGTAAGTTACGCGTGTGTTAGATTTTAAAGTATTTAAGTTTATTTATTTTCGTATATAATTATATTAAGATGTGAAAATAATACTCATATTACGTTTTATACTCATGAATTATGTTTGCAATAAAACACAGATTAAGCCAAAGGGTACTCCGTTACAATATTAAAAATGAATGTATCTAGCTTTTGTTTACTTCTACTTTGTTCTTTATCTTTACAGCACAGTTTATAGCGTTAGCGCTGGGAGAAGAAGTGTCAGAAGAAACTCCAGCCACGCTTCTATCAAGATATAACAAACAAACAATTTCAAGGTAATATTTCACAAAACTGGTCTCTTCGAATATTTACTAAACTTGTTAGGAGCTCGGGCAGAGCCTCCGCTCACTACTCAATCACGAAACGTGATGTTTGAATGTTCCTTACAACGCCTTATATAGGCAGAGTTGCCTAAATATATAAGGCTACTAAGCTTTATTCTATTTGAAGTAAACAGTATCGATGAGGTGTCTAAGAATATAAGAGTATCTAAGAAATATAATACAAATGTAGGTAAGCTAAGCAATAATTTACATCGCAAGCAAGACCAATCCCTAATAATACATTATTATACGATTCTGTTTTGTTATTAACATTATAAATGATTTTAGAATATTTTATAATAAAAAAGTACCATAATTACAATTATATAAACATTATATAACGTCTCTTCTGGACAAAATGTCGTGTCAAGAAATGTCTTCAAATATTTTAACTTTTTTTTTTTTTTTTTTATGGGATAAGGTGTTCTTGTTCTCTATTTAAACTTACATTTCTCAACGATCCCAATAATTCTATTTAAATGTTAAACCTATATTCTGTTTTGTGCATATACTATGATATAATGCTAGCCAGAATTTTTCTAAAAAACTTAAACTTTCGATTTTCCAGTAATTTAATAACGTTCAATCCTTCTTTATGTAACTTTGTTTACGTGGTAGCCCTTATCAACCTTCAGCCTAAATGATGCATACCGTTTTAGTATTGTACTAGCATGAAACGATGTTGAAGCGCTTTTAAGCCCAAACGGAATAATATATGTACATTTGTTTAGCGTATCTTCTAAAGAAATTGATTTTTATTCATAAAATAATTTATATATGAGAAGTAGCGCAAAGAGTACAAGGTTGAATTAATTAAATGCCGGCTGGAGTACCGCACAATAGAATCATTGTTCCGATGCGCGGCGGAATAAGCATACCGTGTATGAACTAATAAATCATACTGATTTGATTATTTAGTGCCGTTAACGGCAGTTACACTTCGCTTTAGAATTATACTAGATTTATGCGCAAGGACATTTGCAAGTATTAACTTTCCTGTCGATGGTTATGAACAAACACACTTTATCTTTTTATATGTACATAGTACTACAACAACATAGACATACATATATGCACGCTTACAGTGTATTCGATGATAAAAATCTAATGCTTATGATGTATTTCATCGATCTTATTGAGAATGCAAATAGGAATCGTACCAATATTAAATACAATTGTTAAGATTTTTCATCGAAAAGAAAGAAATGTATAAGCCACTAAACTTGTCGACTTAATAAAAGATAACTAGGTGATTGAAAATAACGAAGCCACTGTAAGTACATCGTCAGTTTCATATTTTGTAGGTGCCTGCAGAGAGTACGGGAGAGTTTAACTGTCTTGTAGACTTTCAGGCTTTAAGAACAATATAATATGTCGGTCTATACATACTGATAAATAAAATTGAAGTGTTTGTATGTAATATCACCATAAAATAAAATTTTCATACTGAATACACATTGTCTGTCTTTTAGCTGTTCCGGGTAATCCCGGTCCGGGTAAAATCCGGGAACTTTTACTGGAAGATAGGTCATATTGTAAGGCATAAAATAGGCTAATTTGATTGTAGTAAAAGAATCAAGGTTCCGCGTCGCCTGTCGAAAGAACCGTCCGCTACCTACAATGTTACTAACGTTGCCTTAAGCAGTAAAATAATAATTAAAACATTTTGCTTCCGTACTTCATTCTTATTTTTCTAGTGTTCCTACTTTTTATTTTGAATGTTCCGATGGATTCTCACAATTTAAATAATAATAAGGAATCAATGTTTCATGTTACTATAATTTTTTTACATTACAATTAGTTGATATGGAATAGTTACTTAAACTCATGAATCATGCCTAAAAGAAAATCAATCCTTTCCAAAAGCAAGGGAAAGCAAAAAATCTGAAAAGAATAGAGCAAATTGTCGTAAATGTACAAATCAGCACATCTGGTCGGTTTACCTTAAACCCCCATACATTATAGTCCAACAACAGCATTCTTAATTACGATGAATTATTGCTCATGTTCTGATTTCCATTTGGTGCGATTCTGGCACACCTCTCTCGCTTCTTCTACATTCATACATCTACGCATACAAGCTCGTCGGTTACGGGTGCTCCTTACATCGCCCTTCTTTAGTATGTCAGTAATCTGATCGGCATAAGTTCTCTTTGGTCGTTACCTATCAAAACTTCACTTCCGCAACATAAATTTCTTTCTTCTCTCTCTTTATTCATCCGTTCAATATGCCCAAACCACCGAAGCATACCTTTCTCAATTCTAGTAACAACATCCACTTTTAAGCCACACTTTTCCCCTATAAAGCTTTTTTATCATTCACAGTTACGCCTAACATACTACTTAAGGATTTCATCTCAACAGCTAGTTGGTTATGGGTACTCTTAATATCGCCTTTCTCTACGTCACTAATTTGTAGTAAGTTATGGTATGTTTGTCTATTTTTTTATGGATGAGGAGGCAAACGAACAAGCGGTTCACCTAATATCAAGTGACTGTGTGCTTCTGTGATCTGTTGATGTATTAACCGGTCGAGCCGGCCCATTTGTGCAACAAATGTTGTTGTTCCGGGCTCTACCACTGTTACAGAGTCCAGACTCTTACCAACACTGCCATTTATGAATAATATATGAGCTGAGTTATTAAAAATCTTAAATTTGTTTAACTTTTACTTTTTAATATTCCATGGAATATATAAATAACTTGAATATTTAAAATTGATGTATTCCGTGAAATACGTGTCAGTAAAGCGAACCTCTTAATACTGCATGTATAATGTCTCTGTTAATTTATTCAGTTCCAGCAGATTGACGGAACAGGTGAAAGCTTTTTCGTTTGCGGAGAATTTTAACCGGGAAGATTGTCAAATTGATAGGACTGATCAAATTGATTTGTTAACATAAATATATATTAAAAAATGATAAACCGAAGCGAATATCTGTATTATTATTAAATATTAAGACATTGAAATTTATTTTAAAAAAATGTTTCCACTACCATAAAAAAATTAAAAGAGAAAAAATACGACGAAATACATATTTATTTCTAATTAAATAATTCCAGATCATGTAATAAAGACGTTGTAAATTAAAAAGTTAACAAAGTTGCATCAGTTTACAACAATTTTTCAATCAATTGAATTACATAAGCATGTAACGAAAAAAATATAATTTTCTTAATTAAAAAAATCCTCGTCTCTATAAAAAGCTTTCTGGATAAGCTAAAACTTCAATTAAATTTTAAAGACGTAAGGCGCTGTGACGTGACCCAGAAGTCGGTTGTAGATGGCGGACCTCAAGACGTATGTCGTCTTCTCGATCTGCGCCAGTCTGTGCGCCGCGAGAACCAGCTTGTCCGTGCCGCGAGTCACGATCCTACTGCTGCCTTGTGAACAGCGGCATCTGGAAAATGTCTAACGACGGCAATATAAGACTTTTGTGCGAAATAAATAACGATTTAGCTGAGGTCGTCCGAGGTACCATAGCGATTGCCCTAATTGTACGCTTTTGCCTATAGAATGCCCGCTCTCTGTCAATCCCTCGCTCCCATAGCTCGGCGCCATACTCAAAAAACGAGAGTATGGTCGCAAAGTAGCAGGTACGGACAACGTCGGAGGACACGCCTCACGACAGCCGGTTGAGCACATAGCATGCAGATCCTGGCTTGCTGCTTAGTCAACTTTAGTTATATATAGTATAGTACGGAATAGTAAATCCTCGAAAACGTAATATAAATTGAGAGATTGCGGATAAACGCAGGAAAGGCCATTTCAAATATTAGGAGGGTCGTTGTGGACTTGTAACTCTAGGGAAGACGAAAATAGCCGTTTAGGAGAGGCTGACGAAGAGGCGTGTCCGATAATAAGCTGCAGATTAAATGTTCACAGGAACGTCTTCGACTGAAATATTTAATGAAACTAATTAGCTTTGCCCCGCGGGTTTACACGCTCGCAGCACGCACGGCTTGCTCGTGTTAATACATCCTTCACCCTTAGAATTATTTTTCCTTCTTCTCGGTTCCTAAGGGCCGCGATGTTAAATCGCCTATAACCTTCCGTAATAATTGATCTGTCAAATGCAAAAAGGATTGTTCGAATCCGAATGATAGTTCCTGAGATTAGCGCAAACAACAACTTATTCAGCGTTAGTTTTTTTAAATATAAAAAGTAGTCTTTCTACATTTTCAAAATCGATTAGTAGTAGGTACTGGAGGTTACCTTGAACATACAAACTTTAAAATATTTATTAACTAAGTATGTTGCTAATTAGTCTTAGGAGTAATTAGATATTGTGTAAACGTTAAGTTTTAATTATTACTTTAATAAGTCAATATACACCGCAAAGATTGTTATTTATTCAGAGCGAAAATCAGTAATCTCAATTCGGGGAACGCGAGCCGCTTCGCTGCTTCTGTATTTAATTAGATCCAACGTACACACGATCAAGTCGTTATCCTGACGTATGGTTTCATAAGCATTCCGGATTTGGCCCACTAAATCAAACTGATTTGATTATTCAGTGCCGGACGGGACATATTTAATTAAACAATATCTCTGCAATTAATTTATGATTAAGTAATGACGGCTTTAACTTAAAGCTTTATCGATTAATTTATTATTACAGCTATATAGGTCGATCCAAATTGAATATTCGTTTTTATAACTTATAATTAAAAGTATACAATTTATAATTATCTATTGTTATCCATCAATCCCTATTACTATTGCGAAGTCATAATTTATATTTACGAGTATGCAAAAATCGAAAGGGTCTTAATTAAAAAAATAAGATTTATATGTACTCGTGAAGAATATGAGTTATCATGATTTTACAGAATGGTCGCAAAGGTACTACAGATTTCGTTATAAAGTTATTTTGTCAAAAGTTTTTGTTTAAATAACAATAGTGGGTCATAATGAAACGACATTCGTACATACATTCAGTTAAACACACGGACGCGCAAAACATTACCCTCCTCTTTCTGTCAGTCCATTCAGTAATTAAATGCGAAAAAGCAACATTCCAAACAGAACGCTTCAATCTGTTGGACTTTAAGAACATTCGCGTTAGAAATTTACCTTGAGCAAATTATCAGACGGATATTTGTTTTAACTCGAATGAAAAGTTGAGGTAACGCTGGGCGAGATCTGATTTTGCCCGCTCGCGGCTGTTTGCTTTGCAAAACTATGATGGGAATTAGATGCTCTGTATTTAGCTGCCTTTTGCTTCGTGTACTTTATATATGCTTTTGGAATTGAGGTTTCAAATTTCACCTTAAACGTAAATTATAATAACTAACTAACAACAACTTCTGACATCCTAGAAATGATACAGGAAAAGAGGTAGACCACCGAAATGGTGGGATGCGATATTATATAAGTGGCAAAAGTGATACTGAGATTGCTTTAAAAAAGGCGCGAGTGAAAAAGTATGGAGTAGATTTTTGAAAGACTCAGTTATGCAGACAATTGGCAGTAAACAAATGCTAGAGTAGACATATTTTTATTTGTAATCCTTTTTTATGTTACTAGCTGACACGGGAAACTTCGTGCCACCTAAGAATTAATTTATATTGTGTTACCATATTTGTTGTATTGATTGCTGGATAGGTTATTCCCGGGTCGATCCCTTTATTGAAAGTATGTATGAGACA
>JWHW01006750.1:3138-15857 GCA_000931545.1 Papilio glaucus
CAAAGGCCCCGGAACTGACCACACCGTGAGGGAAGCAGGCGAAGAGGTAATTCCTCGATGGATCCAGTTCAGACGTCTTGATTAGTTTAATTGGGAAATATTCGCAGTAGTTACGCCACCAGGACCAATTCCTGACCCACTCGAATCTGAAAATTATAATAAGATGAAATTTAGGTTATGACAATAATTAAGTTTTAAGCGATTTAAAAAAAATCAAAATATTTTCTCCTATTTATAAATTTGCAAAGATATAGATTCCATTATACATATACACATTAAGTGTATAATATATATTTAGTGTGCTTGTGCTTTATGATAAGATTAATGATCCAATTCAGGTAGGGTCGTCAATCAATTCTCCTCTCCAGGTGTTATCGAAAGATCACAAGACATCTACAAGTCCTTTTATAGTACGATGTTTAGAGAGTATATGAAAATGAAAATTTTCATTTTCATATACTATATAGTATATTGTTAGTAGATATTAAATGAATCTTTATCTTCTAATACAATAAAGAAATAAGTCTCAGGGCTATTACGCTATGCTGATACTTATTGACATCCGCAAAGAACATGCTTCATTCTTTTTGAAAGGTGAATATCCCGGGATTTTACTGACCTACGTCCACCTTTGTTTGGTGTTTCTATATCCTTGAGCATCCACACCGCGTAGCCCAGCGCCAACCACCAAAGCGAGGAGTACAGGACGCTGAGGTACACTAGTATGCTGACAGCTTCGCCGAACAGCACAAGACAAATCCAGCCAGTAGCACCGAGGGTCTGTAGACGACGCGTCATCGGCACGTCTCTTGGAGCCCATTGTATACCGATTTTTTCTGATATAAAGCTGAAAGGATAGATTTTAATATCAATACTACTGATAAAGAATGAGTTTCCGAGACGACGATGTTATTATATTAAAACATTCATCAATTACATCTTTATACAAACGAAAATATGATAAATATTTTAACAGTGGTAGAGCCAGCAACAACATATGTTGCACGAATGGGTCGGCTATACCGGTGAAATACCACAACCTCACAGAACACAGGTGTGAAGTACGAATTATTTTATGTTTTCGCGTTTCGTCTGATGACCGATGTGCCGGAGAGGACTGACATCGCCTGATGTTCTTCCATTAAATGAAACCTTTCGACTAACAACACTAAGTACTCTCGCCCGGTACTCGGTATGTGGAATCTAACCGTGAGTTTCCACTGCCGAAAACATTGACATAAAACATATTATCATCTCAGTTTTTTCAAAGAGAAAGATAGAGAGAAACCTTGTATCGCGACACTATTTTACGCAAGCGGAAGCCCACGGTAAGCCTAAAGGATGGTTCATGTTGGCCTGCGATAGACGTTTATAAGACAAAAGCTGGAAACATTGGCTATAAAAATTAATGTCCTCGATTTGAAAAGAGTAAATATTAAAATACCAAAAACGATTGGGAAAGACATGTCGGCTTATAAAGATAAGTCGTTTATCTTTTACACTATGTTAACTGACGTTTACCTTTCTTATCGACTTGTTGATAAACCGTACGGTAAGGCTGGTTTTTTACCTCTAGTTTGTTGATACCTGTATGTTTAGTACGTGTTTATGGATGCCACCGCCAGATGGCACTAGTTATATGAATGTTTCCTGAAAATTTCAATGAAATCGGTCTAGCCGTTTATACTTAATATTTTCAATTTTAACTTAATATTCAAGTAATAGGTACTTAACGAAAGCAAAATATCAGCTAATAGTTGAACGATTTGACTTCGACAGTTTGTAAAATGTCTAGAAATGATACGTCAAATTATGAATGATTCGTTCAGTTCACAATTTGCTGTCAGTGTATAATATGCCTAGTCTTTCTTACTTTATTTAATTATGTTACACCAACAACAACTTACTTCAAACAATTGGATACACATAATATGTTAATTATGGGCTTGGTATCTCAAGTATTGCAGTGTAATAAATAAATAAAATATCTGATTATAAAATGTCGAGTTTCACAAATTGACGGTGACATACAAACTAAATATGCACTTTATAAAGATGATAAACATAATTATCATTAAATTAGGAACAAGGTTAATAAATCGTAAGGCGATTATTAAATTATTATACTTGATATTGTTACAATTCGATGGAGTCAACTGTAATATATAACTCATAATAAACCTGGGTGTCAATAACCTATAGAAAAGAATCGAAAAAATTTAGTAGTATTAAAGTTATTAAAAAATCTTACTGTAACTAAGACCGCGATAATTTTTTTTTTATAAGAGAAGGGGGCAAACGAGCGGCGAGATCACTGAGGTAATCAACGTCGCCCATGGACACCTGCAACACCAGAGGAACTGCAAATGCGTTGCCGGCCTTTAAGAAAAAGATAAGCTAAATAAATAAATAATAAACACTTTTATCAATTGTTAAATCGATCTGATGTCTTGTGGTTATGGTTCTTGTCTATTACTATGTAGCAAAACTTTGTTTACACAAAGATGTATTTAATGTATGATATCTAAATATAATGTGTGTCTTATAGAATTTTTTGTAGTACAACAAAAACAAAACTGACTTCAAAAAAACTATATTCAAAAACAAGAAATGCACTTAAAAGCATAAAATAATTTTAAGCAATTAAACATAAGAATCAATTCTTAAATCATATTTATTTTTGGAGGAGTAAAAGTTTTTTTTCTCGATTTCTAGTGAATCTAATTTATATGGGGCTTTTGAAATCACTTGCGCGAAGTTTTTACTTACTTTGTAGCTTAAACTTTTGATATGTTCTAAACTATTGGTCAGAATGATATAGTTCAAGGAACAATTATAATCTACATTAAATTCTCTTGATAACTAAGACATTTAAATGGATAAGGATTCATACCGAACACGAATAATCGCGTAGAAAGTATCGAGTGCGTTTTAATTAATGTTTCCTAAGATAAAAATTGTTTAATATAATGATAAAAATTGTGAGACAACTATAGAAGACAGATATATGTCATCGCGGACTTTTATTTAGCTTATATAAAGAGCTACAATTATTTCATACATCATTTTAATGTAAGTCTTATAGTTTAGCCTACGTAAGCCAAGAAAGTAAAATTCAACGTTGTCATATTATGCATTATTAAGAATAACTCAAAAACTACCGGTCAGATCTTGACTAAAAAAAATGGACCAATCGACAAGCATTAGCTCTCGAACAAAACAAAGAATCATCGAAATCGGTTCACCCGGAGCGGAGTTCTGAGGTAACAAACATAATAAAAAGAAAACATACACACGAATTGATAACCTCCTCCTTTTTGAAGTCGATTAAAAAGAGACAATTTTTCAAATTAATTGTTCAAAAACCGACAAAGTAACTGCATAGAACATTGCAAGAAAGCGAAGACTTGATATATTTACAAATTAATAAAATGCATATTGTTAGAAAATATTTTCATTTATTTATTTAAAACGTAAAAAATATAATTTATTAAATTAAAAGCAGCCGCTTTAACAATAAAAAAAAAACAGAGAAGTGCCTTATGGACACCCCGGTTACAGATCAACGGTTTGTCTTTGATTTTTTATAGGGCATAAGAGCAGCAGGTCGCGTAAGTGATCAACGCCTAAATATCCGCAACACCAGAGGAATTGCAATGTTTACTCGAATAGGTCAGTATAAGAGAGGTTTTTTATGTTTTTTATACGTAGCTAGCTTTTCGTCTCTGGCGTTTCCAGTGTAGTGCACATAAAATATAGAAATTAATGATTTCTTATATTTATTCGAATACTACACTTTAGAATAATTGGACCATGAGCGAGGGAACAAAAACTTAAAATAAACGCGATAAAATCCGTAAAATTATTTATATTCATATAGCAATTGACACTTCTCGATTATGTTACATTGTAATCATGAAATAATTCTTAAAATCCGTTCAGTAGTTAAAGAGATAACACATTACAAACAAATTAAATTTCCTCTTCATAATATGATGAATTTAATATAATTAAATCGACTGTAAATAAGATTAATTCGTTAAACACAATTTTAATAGCCCACAATCATACACTTATTCTAGTCTACCTTGAACCTAGAGCGAATTTAAAATCGGGTAGGTACAGAAGACAATTCCAATTTTAAAATCACGAGCATTTGGTTAATACGTACTGAAATATCTCAACAACCGCTTCCATCATCTCCTAGCCGGCATTGACGTGATAAAACAAGCGAATATATACATATACAGCACACAACTACACTTCACGACATCCCAGATGCGACTGAGTCGAACACGTGATCATTCATATATATGTCGCTTTAGATAACATACAAAGTTTGTCAATTACACACTACTTATACTCGTAGTTTGTGTACCTACGACATGGAACTCGGACTTGGACAAAGAATACTATTCTTCCATTTAGGAAGGAAAGTAACAAAGGATTCAGGTTTCACGTCACTGTACGTATGGAATTAATATTAAATATTTTTCGAAGGTATAGAAAGAATTAAATGTTGCTAAAGAGGGTTGGCGTTTTAACTGGAGCTAAAACATATACAGTATGCAGCATTATACGGTCATATCGTGCTGACCTCACATAAAGTGAAAGTTCAGGGAGATGATGATGAGGGAGGTATAATTGAACCTATTATGACAATACCTAAGTATTAAAAAAATAATAATAAAAAAAAACAATTTAAAGCGCTGAAAAAACTTTTTTTTTTAAATTTTTATGTGCAATTTATATTATTCACTTATAATAACTACGTATCTCTTACCGTGAGTTTCCACTGGCGTATAACCGTGTCGCGACACAAGTTTTCTCTCTATCTTTTTCTGTGAAAAAACTGAGATGACAATATGTTGACAATGTTTTCACCAGTGTGAACACGTTACAGCTTTATTGTTTCGTGCTATCCTTGTTCTTTGGTCGAATTTTGAGTCGAGACAAAATTTAGGTATATAATGGTTTTAAAATATGACAAATGTTTATTTTTAAATCTCGGCAGTTCCTCGTATGTGGCTATAATAAACGGTCACATTTGTGCATGCGTTTTTATATTATTAAAATTTATATATCTGCTTAAATTAAAAATAAAATGCTCTTTATTGGTTAGCCCACAACTAAACAACGGCTAAACTGATTTCGTTTTTAATCTAATATACGTATTGGTGTATCTGAATACAAAAGTAAATAAAATATGGCTTTAAATGAAGATATATTTTAAGATCTTATTCTGAGACTTTTATATGTATCTATAAAAGTCTGTTTAGTTTTTTTTTAAGTTTTGTTGCAAAGATTTAAAAATATGTTGTACTTTGCACAACAGTTTATATACAAAAGGATCAGAGTTTTTCGGTCATTTCCGTCGTTTTAAAGTCAGTGTAAAATATTGGAAGTCAGCAAAAAATCTCTGATATGTTCTGGACTGTTCGCGCCTTTTAAAATAAATTCTAAAGAAGTCCCACAATTTCAAAAATCCCAATATTAAAGTTAGATGTACACGCAACATAACCATCGATTGCAATTCTAACCGGTTTATACTAATAATTATGACCCATACAGCTGTTCAAACGAAGGGCAAAAGAACTCTAAAGTAAAGAAGTCTAACGCATATCTGCTTGCTCAATAGAATGTGTGGTCCATACCGAGGCCGTCCTTTTGTACGAAGTAGTAATATTCCCACAAAAATTATCTAGACGACTTTTAGGTAAATCCTACGCAATTATTTTAGAATTCCAAACTTTGCGATCACATAATCCAGATGTACTTATAAATGCACTTATCGACGAAAAATAATCAATAGTTTAAAAAGTTAAAAATATCGCAAAGCTCGCGTTACTCGTCGTATTGTTAATTGTAACTAGGTGGCGCTGTCGGAACTAAAATAAATGATGATGATTCTAGTCAGACCTAAGTTATGAGAAATGTATTCCCTGATGATTATCTGAGTTTCAATTTAATCTGACGTGTAGGAGTAAGGTACAGCTTTTGTCTGTTACATATATACCAGTGATTGAACAAGTGAAACAAACTGTTAAAAAGAAAGAATTTTTTGAATCGTACAGCATCAATGAATTATGTTATCAATATCCCGCTAGTCTTGTATTGTTTTACACTTGAACGAGTGAACGACTTACGTTATCGCGGTATAAATGTAGCCACACTTATAAAGTGTAATAAACAAGTTCAATGAATTAGCTTACATCGGATATTTATTTATAGAACAAAAGGCATATGCACAAAGGAAAAAACAGAAGGCATGTAAACTTTAGACTTACTTTTTAACCAATCAAATGAGTTTCTTGAGACGATTAATGTTTAGAACGTAAAATCAACTTTTGCTCGTGACAATTCACGAAAACGACCCTACAGACTTTTAAAGTGAAAACTTCTTTAGCCTTTTTAGACCACAGAAAACAAATTACTCACTAGCGTTAGACGATATTTGGTAGGTTCGCGTAAATATGCGCAACATGCGTGTTTGAATTTGGAATAGTTTCGATGAATTTTTTCTTGTATTCAATTTTGAATTTTATTGTCAAGATACAAGAGTTAATTTTTTTAACATTTGTCGCGCCTTCCCTGTTTTGAGTTTTCACTTCCGTTGGCAATCCTTATGAATGCCTGAGTTTTTTATACACGGGCCTGACAATCTCCCCTACTTCTTTCTAAGTACTCATTTATTGTCATCGGTTACAGGTTTAAAGTTAGACTTATTGATGACATTTTTTTTATAATCAATAGCCACTCTTTGCCTTGAGGAAGGATTTACAGTTTCACCGAACTTGATACAACTCTTTACTTGGACGTAGTGAGACGCGCTGGACGCAGGAACTAGTCGTGGCCGCAAAACAAAAGAGAATGAACGGGGATTAAGTCAGCCTATGAATTGTTTCGTTATGCACAGAACATAAGTGTGTGACGAACATTGGTCAGAACAATAAGGGACTATGGAGTTGCGGTTGTGGTTACTTGGGTAGGTAACAGGTAGTTGACTTGTATAAAATAGTACACTAATTCTTAGAGCATAAAATTTTTTTTTAAATTTTTTGCTTCAGAATAGACATGTTTCCCTTGCCGGACACTAAGCCCCCTGCCAGACACCCCTTAATTTAAAAATAAGAGCTGAATTTTACCTTTACTACCTGTTACATGCTCATGTAACCACAATCCGAACTCCAAAGTCTCTGATTGTTCTTACTTGTGTTGGGCACGTCCACAGAGAAACTTTCAGCTTTTATATAATAAAGAACTTTTGGTGATGGCAGGCTCTTCCTCTAATAGGTTTACACCCCATAAGCTTACAGAGAAAAGGATAACAAAATAAGTAACAGTACAATATTTGTTTTATTTAATAAACATCATTCATTATCACTTTCCACAATATCTTTGTAGTGTCTAATTCGCTTCTCTGTTTCAACAATGCTGTCTTTAAGATCTTTGTGGATTTCACCATATGCTTTGACAGACTGGTTGGTTTCTGTGAAAATGTTTTGCAATATTTGTAAATGAAGAATCCTAAAACAAAATAAATTGTTTTTTTAAACATTCTTATATTACTATAGGTAGGTATGTATGGGTTAGTTTCACGGGTATGTATGTCAGACTATTTTAAGTTAGATTTTCCCCCACTTCCTGAGGTCTGATTAAATTGAAAACTTGCATAAAGGAACGAACCCACCACTAAAATAGGGGTTAATATAGCCACAAACCGGAAAGTCCTAACAGCACTATTTGCCTCTCAATATTTGTTGTAACCCACAGGTTGGGACCTATAGTTTGTGAATCTTTGATTTATATAGTTGTAATAATATTGCCATGCTCTTATACTTACTGAGATTTAAGATCAATAATCTTTATTTTTAATGTCAGAAGCTCACTAGAACTTTCGCTAAACTTCAATACATTCTGCAGTCTGTGGTTGATCCAGTCCATCATCAAGTTAGTTTTCTCAGTCTCTTGTTCTTCTATCATGCACAGTTTGTCATTTATGCTCTCACGGAGCTCCTTCATTAAGTTTTTGTTGCATGCTTTCATGTTACAACTTTGCTTCAGATCTTCTAATTCTGCAGTGAATGTTGGCAATTTGCATTGTATCTTCTGAATAATTGCTTGGTTGAGCTCCGCCTGCTCATCAAAGGTTAGTTCAAAAGATGTCTGATGTAGAACTCCTGAAAATTACAAGGAATAACTAGCGAATCAGAAATTTTACAAATATTTTGTGTACATTTTTATGTAATTTGTGATAGAAGTTCAATGTTTTAAATGCGATTAAAAAAAACGACATACTGACCTAAGACAGTTGATGTGCTCTCGTCGGCTGTGCTTAACTTATGCAAACTTGCATAGTGTACTAACTCACTGTCTTTTATTATACTTGTTACCTTTTTAACAATTTTACTTGAAAGAGAACTTTTAGAATCTGTGCATAATTCTTTGATAATATCCAAAAGAATACAATCTTGTTTTGTTTTAATATCTAAGGGTTCAGTATTACTACCAGTATCCATGGCTAAATATAAGTATAACAAAAAAAATATAGGAAGTATATATATATACCTAGGTAATGTTACAAAAGTTCTAACTAAACGAAGTTTCGTTTGTCCCAATTTCAAAATTCAAAATAACAAGCGTTTTCCGAATGTTGGTAACATAATAGCCAATCAAAATCAAAATCGAGAGTAGTTACAATCAGACCTGTCAGTGTCAATATTCTTTAAAATAATAATGTTTTTTTTTTGCTTATTGGTCTTGACCTCACATTGAAGTAATTAAAAAATAAAAGACCGAAATTTGATAGAAATTAGAAATTTCCACCTATACTAAAATTGTTAAATTTTTATTTAAATAATAAAAGACAGAACTTTCTAAAAAGTACAAAACGTAATTTTCAATTAAATAAAAAAAAAATAAACAACAGTGACGAAGAAATTTAAATTTCGAACCATAACTTTTAATACTGCTAAATTTAATATCGTAGGTCTTGAATACTGTGTCTCTTGCACACTTCAACAAAAATGTATTTGAGGAAAGAGATGTAAGAGTTTAATTGTCAAACATTAGTTAATTTTGAATGTCAAGGCTGATTTTACTTTGACTACTACTTTGCGTTGCTCTTGTCATGTCAGTTCGATTCGATATCATATCACATTGTTCAGTTATTTTCTAAATTAGCAAACTAATGCAATTATGTGTTAAATTGTATTATAAGACAAATTACTAAATTATATAATGCAAAATGTCGTTGTCAGATGGATTACGAAAGTCACTTGACATGGATATAGCGGCCAATAATTCACAGAATTCAGAATCTCAAAAAGCGGGAGAGAATGGCGAAAAGAGTAAAAACAAAAGCGCGGGAGACTCACAACAAAGCACTTGCTATTGGTACGAGACACTTTACTTGCGTTGTTCCGATGTAACTTTTTAAATTGTTAAGTCTAAAATGTAAATTAATAAACAAATGAAAGCTTCATTTGTTTATTAATATACATTTTTATAAATATAATGAGTCTTCTTTTTGGTTAATATATTTTTCTAGTATATTTACTAATTATTTATTTTAGTAACTTTACGCTAGGTACTATACATTATTTATTTTAATAATATTTTTGGAAGATGTTAAAGTTATACCTTTTGTGTATTAAACATTCCAGTGGTAAAGACAGAAACTTAAATATAGTGGAATTGCTGTGTGCATCATGCAATAGATGGTTCCATGAATCCTGCATTGGATATCAACTGGGAAAGCTAGTTCCATTTATGACAAACTACCTTTTTATCTGCAAGAACTGTTCACCTACAGGACTTGAGACTTTTAAGAAGAACCAGGCTCGTAAGTAAAGATTGGAAATGTTTATGTAGTTAATAAAAAGAAGAAACTGACTGATTTATCAACATAGCCCAAACCACTGGACCTAGAGACTTCAATTTCCAAAGAGATATCTGTTATTACGTAGGTGAGTACTTAGAAAGGATTTTTCTAAATTCATCCCCTAAAAGGGATGACAGTTTGTATGGAGAAATAATACAAATCAAATGTAAGTTGACCTCGGATCTATATGACCAATCATATTAAAAAGGGTTTAGCTTAAGCTGGGCAATTGTTTAAATAATCAAACTGACAGTGAAACCAAAGGGCTCAGATTGTGTATAAATATAAAGGTAAAACTGGTTTATGTTCTAACTTAAGTATTTCAACTATAATTATTGAGTAAATTTGCACATGAAACTTTTCTTTTATAAAGCTAATTATTTATTCTCTTTATTGCTACTATTTCAAAACGCATATGCAGGATTTTCATCATCTAATTTTATTGCCTAATGAAAAATGCTCCTCTCCTTTTTATATCTTAAAAATCCTATGTTAAAATCTCTTGTATGTCTGTTTGTTTTGTGCATTATCAGTGAACACTTTACATAAAGCAATATCCCTTCTAATAATCACACTGAAGGGAATATGCATAGAAGTAAGTTTATCAATTTTGTTCTTAGCATTCCCGCAGATGTGTCTCACCGCTATTGCTAATCTGAAGCAGGAGTGTGCTAAGGAAGGCAATAACAGAGCACTGTTCAGCAAGGATCGAGAGATAATTCCCTATATTGATCAATATTGGGAGGCAATGACAACAATGCCACGAAGGTAAGATTTTTACCAGTGTTGTTTGGGGGAGAGGGTTGAGCCCCCTGAGGGTAGATTGTAACAAGATAAAACTAAAAATGTACAAAACATTTTATATAGTAGGTTAAACATTTTATTAAAATGATTTACTTTATAAAGAAGAATTATAATGCTTTTGGTGGGGACTGAAGCACCCTCAGTCAGCCTCCTGAAAAAGTGGTGGGACTTTTTATTGCAAATATAAAAATAAGATACACAAGTCTTTAAATAACATCTTTTTCTTGCAGTACTTACCATACTATAACTTTTTTGTATGACACATCAAACCTCTTTTGTGATAATATGAAGCTCTTGACTGTTATGAATAAAAAAAGAATGCGTTGTTCAAAAAAGTTAAATGTCAGATCTTTATTTCAAGGCTTAAAGGATAATTGTCACATTTTATAATATTTCTTGTTTCAGAGTGACTCAATCGTGGTATGCAACAGTGCAACGCGCTCTGATCAAGGACATACAAATCTTGTTTACATACGAAGAGGATCCAGCTCAGGGACCAATGTTCGGCCTCTACAATACGGAGTTGACTGCCATCAAGCCCAACTATGAGGCGATGATCAAGCAGGGCCAGTTGAAGGTGACCGATATGGGCATTGCTACAGGTATGTGGGCAATGTTATAATACAAAAACTCGTAAGTTATAAGACTCGAAAATAAACATTTATTCAGCAGTTCACGTCACACAGGGTGACAAGTAGAAAGTGACTAACAATAACTGCACCCTTATTATTATTTTAAAGATGGTGACAACAACAAAATGTTGAATGGTGTAAAGAGAAGGTAGCTCTCTTCTCTCAGAAACACTTGACTGGCGCTTTTGTAAGCATATCTATAGTATAAAATACCACTACATGTGAGTATATTAGCTCACTGGGTAAGATTTTAAAGATAGACATTAAGAAAAAAGTAACTGCATACATTCAAAGAGTAAACAAAATCAAATGATATTTTTTTAAATAATTTATAATGATAAGTATATTTCCATTAGTGAATGTGCCAACAGTGTATTTTTTATGAAATCTTACCATTTTAAAGTGGTGTTACAATAACCCAATTACTGAAATACTGTAACTGTAACTGATAAATAAATATCACACATAATTCAATGGTGCAGGAAAAGATTACCGATCTATATTTGGACACCTGGCACAGTTCTCTTGCTTCACCTACATAAATACATCTATGTCTAAATACTCCTTAGTTATGGGTACTCCTTACATCCCCTTTCTTATTGTGTCATTAATCAGTTCCATATAAGTTCTTTGGGACACCTACCATTACCGCCACTCACTTTTCCAACATTAATTTGTCTTGTCATTCTCTCTTCTTTCATCCTATCAACATGCCCAAACCACTGAATCATAACTTTCTCAATCTTAGTCACAGCATCCTTTTTTAAGCCACAATTTTTAATTACAATGCCATTAATCCTAACATTCAGTCACATCTAACTTCTCAAAGATCGCATCTCAATGGCAATAATATATAATATTGCATTGCTAGACATGAGTTAAGTACAGAAAAGAACATACCTTTATCCAGAAAAAATGAATATAAAAAAGGTATAAAAATATGACTAATAAACAATCACCTATAAATGCCAAGTAATTATATGGGAAATAAAGTTACAAAAACTTCCAGCGAGGAAAAGAAATGATTGAGTTGCTGCAGGCAACAGCTGGATATAATATAAATGTAAGGCATATAGCTTCTAAAATGGTCATAGATTCACCAACCAAAATATTATCTGTAAAGAATACAAGTGAAGAGCCATCAATGAGTCATTATTGCATATTTGCCTCCAGCATTTCTTATTCTTGAGGTTGTGCAATTTCAATAACATCATCATCAGTGTGTACCAGTTCTCTGCCGGACATAGAACTTCCCCAATACCTTCCACAGTATGCGGTTGTTCATGTACCACATCTAGCGACTTTTTGTCGTGCTATTTACCCAGTGTTATTAAAGTAGTTGTGTAGCAGGTCCTGTTATCACATTTGAATTTTGCTAGTTTACTACCCAGGGGACACTG
>JWHW01006954.1:0-22877 GCA_000931545.1 Papilio glaucus
ATATAATATTAACAAACTAACAATGTTAAAAATGCATTTTATGAAATAAATAAATTCAGAAAAAAATTTGAGAACTCCTATGACAATGTGTCAACGTGACATTATTATTAATTATTAATATTGATTACTACATAGGTTAATACACAAACATAGGTAAAACGTCATCAGAAGTTATATTTGGCAAGCGCACTATTCAGTTAGCGGAGGGACATCTTAACGACTTGACAACTGACGAATCATCAAGTGAGGTGTCTAGATAAAAATAAGAGAAGAAGTATCACAAACAATTAATAATAATCCAGATGAAATGAAAAAATATATAATACAAAGAGACGGGCTGCTAGAGTATATGCAGAAGGTAAATTAGTTTTGGTCCAAAAACAGCTTAATAATCCGGGTGAAAGCAACAAACTACTTTCAAAGTACAGTGGTTCTTATAAAGTCCCAAAAGTTCTTGAGCTTCATAGGTATGAAGTAAGAAAAAATATCATCACTATCATTTTAGATTTATTGCCATTGATGTGATACGCAGACATCGGCTGACAGTAATTTTTATCAAATCACATCCACAGATGGCCTGGCATTGATGGCTAAAACTATGTCGACAACGGGTTCGGCTGAATTATTAATGATGCGCATTGGTGACAAAATTTAATTAAAACGGCTATCTCTATACACAACCAATTTGATTCTATATCCCCTGCCCCGGATATGCTACCCTATCTTAACGAGACTATTAGACTTATTGTAAATAATAATTAGTTGTCTTTGTCATATCTATAGCTACGTTTCACTAAGCGTTCACGACGCGGTTTTCCCGTTCTACTTGTTTCCGACCGGTACTATTTTAAACTCAAGTGGAATGGATTGTGGGGCGTTTTAAGCGTTGATGTAAAGAATACAAATGGCGAGTTAGAAATAATAAACCAAGAGGTTACAGTTTGTAAGTGTTATGTTTAATAATTATTATTTAATTCGATTTAAATAGAAATATATAATTTTATGTTTAATTTAAGTGGATTATTTATGTAATTTACGTCTAAACATAATGAAAATTTCTTACACATTTGTATATTTAGAATTTTTTTGTACCGCAATAATGCTCCATAAAGAACTCAAATCCCAATAAATGAGGCTAAAGGATAATTTTAGGCGTTGTGAACGCTTAGTGGAACACAGCCTACAGCTCGCTATTTTTGTCTGTAACTGTCAATGTGTCAATGACCTTGTATCTTATCAAATTTAGAAATAAAGTTGGCAGCTCACGCCTATGAAGTGTTGAATTTTTTGTATACTTTTGTCGTACTTCATTGATGGAAAAGTTTATTTTGTGTTATAATTCATACAGCATTACCATAAAAATATCGATTTTAATTTCAAATAAAAAAGACAAGGCTGTACGGCTTAGTTCCCTTGCCTGCTCCTTCGAATGAATAAAAACAACATATTCTAAATTTGACAGTGACAGATTGGTGACAGAGGTAATGGCACTGGCATTTAATTTGACAGAAAACGGTATCACCTTAACATTTGGTTTATTTTGTTGTGGTAGGTTAATTCATAGAAATCAAATTCCTTTTTATAGTTTTGCTTTTATTAGAGCTATTTAACGAATCAATCAATATAATGTTTTATAGACATTAAAACATGGAATATGATAATATCGAACTAAGTGACGACGAAGAAGAAATTACGGCACAAACAGTTTTAAAAACGTTGCAAAATGCTTGGCAAAATGAACGTTTGGCTCCTGAAATTCTTCCGCATCAAAATGAAATGATTGAGTGTATGTTAGGGCAAATACAGCATATGGAACGAAATATAAATAAATTACATAAAACTGATCTTCGTGCTTGTATTCATAAAATGGAACTTAATAGGATTAAATTTATTATTTGCAATTATTTGAAAACAAGGTTGGATAAAATCGAAAAATACTGCATCTGTATATTAAATGATGAAAAACAAAGACTTGAATCTGGTACTAATTATTTGACTCCATCAGAGTACAAGTATGCTCAGGAATATTTGTTAAACATGGAAAATCATCTAAAAGAAGTTGCTTTAGATCATGTACCAGTCAATATGCAAAATTTTGACCTTAACAAATTAGTTATTTATCCTAATTTACAAGCACATGTGTTCCTTAAAGCAAATGACACGATTACAGGAATAGTTTTGGATGATTTGGGAGGTGATCAAGATGAAGAAATAGATTTAGAAGGTAACTATTTCATCTAAAGCAATTAACTTTGTAACAAAGACCATTAACTTGATGTTAATAACTAACAACAACTAAACCATCCTACCATACCATAAGCATAAGTAATTACCTATCTGCAAAAACACACAAGGTATTATTTACAATTATATTTTAATTAATATTGTAAGTGTTGTAGAAAGTAATTGTTACAATTTTTTCCAGTCCAGATTTATCTCAATAAATAGGTTTTGACTGGACGAAAATTAATGTTTAAAAAATTAATATTGGTTTGTCAAATTGAGTCTATATTTTTATTTGCAGTCCAGTCTTGCACTTTCAGGACATAGGTCTTATTCTTGTTAAGCTGTTCATCAATGTCCTGGTAATCAATGAGTTCAAACAAAGTTCTTAAAGCCTAGTTTTGATATCTGGCAGTGAATTATTGTGCTGTTTTTAATAACCACAAATGTTTGTTTTTGACTTCTGCATTGTTCCCAGTGTTTTGTTATGGGCTTGCATCCTATCTTATTAGGTATCTAATAAGCACACTGAAATATTGTAACAATTACTTTCTACTACAATTACAATATTAATTAAAATATACAAGATCTATTTAATTTAAGTGTCTATGTAATTTTTTTTTATTTTCCAGCAAATTCACAACATATCCTACAGTACAAACCAATAGCAGATTTATTAAAAAGTGGAAAAGTACAACTTATGTAATGCTCGAAAACAGGAAATTGTTTCTAAGTTCATTAAGTTTTAATAAATTGTTGTTGTTTAAAATTGTCTTTGTCATTTAGTTATATTTTTGCACAAAAACAACTATGTCACAAACTGATGTTAAGTGAACACTACCCATAGACATCCGCAACAAGCACATGTGTTGCAGATGCATTGCCTACCTTTAATGGACAGAGGAGGGCATAGACAGGAATAAAGATATTTCCTTTTGCCCATTATCCCCTTCTTATCCCCATCCTATCATTATGAGAAAAGGGTGGGAAGGGGAAGAGGACTGAAATTAGACCTTTGGCACCTCACTCATCAGATGAGACACAGAATACTTCTACTTCACACCAGTTTTCTGTGACGTCGTGGAATTTCACCGGTAGAGCTGGCCCATTCATGCAACATGTTGCGGGCTCTACTAATGTCTGGAAATTTTTGGCAAAATATGATTCACAGTTTGTTCTATGACGGTAGATTTGGATGAAGAGTTAGTCATGTAGTTCTATGTAATGTAAAGGGAAAAAATTGTCTTGTTTTGTCTGTCATGTTCACGGAGAGCCTGCTCAGTCGGCGGATGATATGTTTGGATTGAACATGGTGTAAGCCATGTCTAAGCTTTCAACAAGATACTAGCAGCAAAATGCATGTCTTTTATATCTTATTGCTTTCATTCAACTTGTGGAGAATGGCAATTAATTTAACTATAGATAAAATATTTACACAAACCAGGGTTTTCGATAATACTTGAATGTCAATTGACAATGTAACATTTAAAGCAAATTGGAATTTATGTAGTTTAAATAAAACAGGCTATAATTATTAAAATGTTTTAATTTTAACATACTTCAATTTGTGTTACACACGAAATAAACGTTTTATACTTTTTTCATATTGTGATTTTATTCAATACAATTTAAGTAACAATAAATATATAAAGTACACACTGGCTGGAAAGTTAAATACTTTTTTAAATTATATCTTTTTTTTTCTAAATGTAAACATGGCTTGAAGTTTAAGTTTCAGCTTTTAAATAGTTCACCGTCATGTCTTTAAAATTTAAAAGGATCAGTAAATATAGGGCCGCTTTGTAGGTGGCTCAGTTCTTAATATAAGGCTGTATCTCTTCTCATATCCATAGACATTTGTTTAGTAACATATACGCAAGAGGTATAATGCTATGTATAAATGTTACAAAAATGTGAAATCAGTAATAATTAAATATTGTATGCCTGAACAACGTCATAGTAATATATCTTCTGTATAATTTATGTTTTACACAACAATAACGACGTTATTTCAAAAAGATTTCAAGTACATACATTAAGTACTAGTTTAACTTACTTAGCATAAAGCTACTGCATAGGTCACTTTTCAAGTACTATTTGGGTACAATAACATAATAACTGAATCAATCTCAAAGATGCGTGTGTAGTTTTCAAAAAGATTTTTCAAAAGATTCTAACGTGATTAACGTACATTGAATAGTATTTATATACGTGAGCGGCCGGTACATTGCATTCCACTTGGATCTTATGGTATAACATAGGCCAATTGCAATTTTACATGCATCTTACCTAACATGCATCTTGGTTGGTACACAAATATACAGTATTTTTAATAATCACTTATATGCTCCTTAAATCTGTAATAAATAAATAGATTATATAATAATTTATCAAAAAGTATTATTAACTTGTCTATGGTTTGTCTTGCAAAGTATATAAATATAATGTACAAGCAATAACATTATAATGATTTGAATGTAATTCAACTTATACAACTCGCTTCACTAAGCCGTCGGTAACTTGACGTAGCATAAGCAAGGCACAACTGTACCATGGACACATAATCAACTTGCTTAAAATGAAGTGAAGTGGTTGATCAAAGTGTATGGGGTAATGTGTGTGTCACTTCTATATGTCACCGACTAATCGTGAACTTCGTCAGTTTGTAATCTACTTAGGCATATTATAAACTGACAGCAAATTGCGAATTTTGATAAATCTCTATATATAATTACTACAACTAAATGAAATTGTACACGATGTTCAATTCACAATGTGCTGATAGTTTGTAATATACCTAGTCCAATGATAAACTGACGAAGTTCACATTTGGTCGATGACATATAGATATTGTGAGTGTGTGTGGTAACAAGAGGTGGATCGGACGGTGACTGCCGCGGCCGCCTTCCGCCTGCCGCCTGCCTTACTGCCGCACGAAGCAACGTTACGTATTGTGAAGCTCAGGCACACATAGCGCGCCTACTTAACTTGAGCTATCAATACTCAGTACTATGTTATTTATGCACTTTTAATTATAGTATTTCAAACATATTGTTATCAAGAATTCAATAGAAAAACAGAGTTAGCATATGTGTAAAGTATGTATATGAATTTGTAATTTAAGTACCAAAAGGTATTTTATCTAAGTTCTTAGCACCATTAGAGCACGGCTTACTTTGCACAAAAGAGGACGTTCTGTTTACATTTTTAAGTAACAGTAAATAATTTAATAATATTATCAATACACTATATTTATGATTTGAGACAGGTTTGTTAAACCTATAAATGGCAATTCTCTATAATAGAGTTAAATGCTTGTTTGTCGGTTATTAGCATTGTTGCTGATAGCAAAGACCTGAAATATATATAATCAGAGCATATACAAAGAAATCTGGATCTTTACGATAAAATATCACTAGCTCTTGAACACAGATAATATCTATTGTATTACAGCTTTCTTTGTACCTGAAGGGCATTTTAGAGTTATACGGTATAGTATACTAATTTTTTTCATTCTTTTTTATATTTATTCCATCTAGCGGATAAGGACAGAAGTTAATCATTCACAGAAAAAAATGATTTCTTACTACTAAGTAGTTTAATTATATTACGCCAGATGTCTCTACATACTAAGTTATGGCGGACACTGACGTTATGAATTTTATTCGAATTATTATTGTAATAATCGATGCAAATTAGATTTTTATATTAGCATTCGTGATTTAAAACCGATAAATATCTCTCCAAGCCATATATTATAAAAAGTAGAGTTTTATTACAAATACTTTAACAGTGTTGGCCCCAGATATAGCTTAGAAATCCATTGTGATTTATCACTGCACATTTTATCTAACATATAATCTAGGTCCTGATGAAATAAAAGATGAGGGTATAAATTTCTTATGCCGTATTTTAGACCACCAGTAATATCACTGACAAATGACAAGATCAGTGAAGTAAATCTTTGTGTATGCTCTGTAATACTTTCTAGAGCTATAACCGTCCTACAGTACACAGTTAAGTACTAAGATTGCATTTGTTCGTCCGCGTCTACGTATCTGATATGTTCGGCATACGCTTTGCTGGCGATTTGACGCAGGCTCTGCTCGGACGCGGCGCCCAACTGCTGCACCATGCGCACGAAGGGTCCATCGCTCTTCTGCAGCAACTCATGGGGATGACCAGATTCTACTATTTGGCCGGCTTCCATGACCTGATAAAGTTATCTTTGTATTGATGAATCGTTTTACGATGGGAATTAAATTTGTATTATGTCAGTTACAATCAAAATCGTGATCATATTATTTGGCAAACATATTTAGATAAAACATAAACAATTTATTAATGTGGTTTGTGAATTTGATTGATTGACGTATCTCGTCATGAGCACCCGTTATCAGAACAGTCTGGTGCCTTATCATTATTACATTTATACTTTAAAATTTTTAAAGCGTCTGGAAACTTATCAGTACAAAATATAATGTGATATGCATGAAATGTAGTATTAGAATTTACGCGTTATAGTACCGGTAAACTTTGCAATAAAATTATTTTAACTTTCTAAAAAAAATGCAATTTCTTTGGTATTAAGGTACATCATTATCATCTCAGACAAAAGACGTCTCCCAAAGACCGCATAGAAGGTTACTTACACAACGTTAATGTGACAGATATTAAGTGATTATGGCATTCTATTTTATTTCAGGTTATTAGTTTATAAATTTATGTTATCTTTTCTCAATTGTATGACTTACGATGACTCGGTCGGAGTCGGCGACGGTGTGCAGGCGATGCGCCACCGTGATCACCGTGCACTCGGAGAAGTGCTTGCGGATCGACTTCTGTATCAGGGCGTCGGTACTGCAAAAACAAATCAATTGATTACTTAGTGATTAATAAAATCGCATACAATTCATTCTTCTTCAAAAAATATTTCTGTTCTTCGTTAGCGTGTTAGCCAAGCTTTTGCTTCTAGGATACACTTAAAGAAGTAATTAAAATGACAGGAAACAGCTATACTGCCGATTAGGAGTGGCAAATTTAAGTGTTATTGCGACTTATAAGATGTTACTAAATGAACTATTTATTATTTTGGAAAATCCAAAAGTGCACGCCTCACACGCGTTTTGTACTATAAACAGACCTCACTCGCGTATCGTATACTATAAACAGACCTCACTCGCGTACTATATACTATAAAATTTACCACACACATTAAAGTGGATAAGTAAAAAACTAAATTAATATTTGAAATTTCTAGTTTTAATAACTTTCGTTCTTTACGACTTTCTTAGCTAATTTTGGGTATAAAAAAAAATCATGTTGTGAAATTTTCACAGCGCGGCATATCCAGAGTAGAACGCACCCACAAGCTGTATGTTGTATAACTTCAAAGATCCTGTTGTCCATTTACTTCGTCTTAATGTTTGTTAAATTACTTATAACATCAGATTGTATAGACTTTGATATTAATAGAAGATGCTGTTTTTGAAAGTGCTCTTACAAAAACGGCATTACAATTTTCAAGCTCTGCAAAATGTCGCAGTGAATTGAATTCGATCGACCGGCCTATTAATAGGAGGACGTACCCCTTGCGTGTACACTCACTGTACACTGTGTAGTGCACTGAATTGTACCCTTGTACGTGTGTGTATGCGTTCGTGCGATTGAGTGCGCTGTGTGATACTATATGCGTGCGCGTGCGTACTTGGGGTCCACGTTGGCGGTGGCCTCGTCGAGGACGAGCAGGCGGTTGCGGGCGAGCGCGGCGCGCGCCAGGCACACCAGCTGCCGCTGCCCGGCGCTAAAGTTGCTCCCTCCCGACGTCACCGCCGCCGACAGCGACGACACGCTCTGTTTCAGCTCCACCTGCCACCACAAAACCATTGCAACATTACTGCTATATAATTAGTGTAACTGCAATGAAAGTAAAGGCTAACATTGATCCGCACAGAGTGCTGACACTGTTTAGATTGTCAATAGCCAATAAAGTATAATTTCAAGTATAAACCTATTCTATATGTATTGGCTGCAACTTATAATCATGCTAAATATATATTTTATCAATAAAAGCAAAATCTGAATAATTAAACATCATCTCCACGCCTTCTTTATGTGGGGTGGGCACTACAGGTCACTCTATCATGACTTCCCCGTCAATCTATCATCCGTCCTTTCAATTGTCTACCTCTTCTTCTATCTTTTTAGATCTACCCCTCCGATATAGCCCGGCACATTAATGTCTAAAGCGCTCTTGAGAAGATGAAATTGTGGCTTCCTCATAACATGCCCGTACGATGTTAGCATCGTACGGGCATGTTATGCCCTTTTGCTCCTTAACCTTTCCATTATCGATCTATATTACCTAACTATAATTTTACCTAATATAAGTAATAAAACAGACAGAGTAAAATATAAGATTGTCGTTCTGGTTATATAAAGACTATTGCTGGGTACCTGCTCCAACGCATCCCAAATTTCAGCGTCGGTGTACTTGTCGAAGGGGTCCATGTTGTACCGCAGACTAGCCGAGAACAGCACCGGCTCTTGCGGGATGATGGCGATCTTCGACCTCAAGTCCTGTAATCAAAATATGAAAATTTGATAATGCTAAAAATAGTGATTACCCTTTAGATGTTATGAAATGTTGACTTTTAACATTTCTTGTTTTTACCTTGAGAGCGATTGACCCAGTTTCAACGTCGTCAATATAAACCTGACCGTCGATGGGCGCTAGTCGGAACAGAGCCGAGATGAGCGAGGACTTGCCGGCGCCCGTGCGCCCCACTACACCCACCTGTCAAATTGACAACATATTAATACAAGAATTTTTATCATCAGACTTTGTCAATACGCTGTTGAGTATCTTCCTTTCACCATAATCAGAGCTCTGTTTTGCTCCTGATGAATACGGGTCGAAGACCACAACGGTTCACATATCCCTTTCAAATAACAAAGATACTATGAATACCTATTTACATTTTTGTTTTAAGTAAGTATTTTTCAAAACGGAACGGTTTTACGACTGTTTGACGACTTATAATCAAAAATGTGGAAATGATAATACACTGAAATTCCCGGATTTCCGCCAGCCGTACTGATAAAAAAGGTAAAAGGAAAAAAAAATATACTAGACTTACAAATAAACCTACAAAGGATGCAACAACAACAAAAACTTATATGACTTCTCGATTATTATTTTTTTCCTACCTTCCAACCGCTTTCGATGACTACATTGAGATTCTTGAGCACGGGTTCCGCTTCTCTATCGTATCTGAGATACAGGTCCTTGAAGACGAGTCTCGCGCGCTGCGGCCAGCCGGCCGGCGGAGCCGGGCCCGCGCTTTCCTCCTGCGGCAGCGACGTGAACTGCACCACGCGCTCCACGCTCGTCATCTGCGAGATCACCTCCGTGGCCTGCTTGATGCCGTGCTGCACCATGTTCACTAATATCAAGCCCTGAGATAGCGCCAAGCCAACGTCGCCGGACTTAGTTGTGCCTGTTGAATTGTTGCAGTTTTTAACCGACCACAAAAAAGGAGGAGTATGGCGTACATTACGTCATATATGATTATCTTATTTCATTTGGTCTATTTGTAACATATGCTATAGGAAAAATGGCTTTCTGAAAAACAATACTATAAATAATATACATTTATTTACTTTCAATAGATTACATCAGTGTATTCTGAATATTAGGGTACTACGGTGTGCATACGGAGAAAAGGTCTTATACCTTTTAGCTTCAAATTTTTACACTTTGAATGAATATGTTTTGTTCATAATCAATTATGTTTTGTAATATAATTAGTATCAGATTTGAATTTTTAGTAGATATATAAAATATTTAAAATAACATGACGAGAGTGAATTGTTGAAATGCTCGAGTACACATTACGCAGTTTGCAGAACACTGTTGACGTAACTGCACTTACTTATACAGTCTTAAATTTATTATTACTCTTATAGTAACAAAAAGTTTAAAAGCCTTAAATTTTACTTATAACTTAATAAAAGTATCTAAATTTCGTCTAAACACTATACAAAATGACAGATGATAGAAATGAGATAAAAATTCTCATCATATGCTTCTTAACGGGTTTGTGTAATTAGAAATTATAAACATTCACCTTTTGATCCGCTTCCATCGGCGACGTTAAATTAATTTTTTAAAATATAATTATAACTATAGGAGATTATTGTACATATATTTGGCATTATTATGTTAATGTATCTTTTAATTTTCATCATTTCATTTCATATCTTTTTAATAAATGGGATAGAAGCCCCTACCTACCGTTACCCCAACCTTCTACAACCCCTACCGCCTATTGCCCCTACCTACTACCACCTCTACCTACTACTACCTATACCAACAATTACCCCAACCTAATACTATCTCTACCTACTACTACTACCCCTACCTACTACTACCCCTATCTACTACTACTTCTAACTACTACTACCCCTACCTAAAGTGCAGTCTGATTTTTGCTCTTGGCGCGCAGTACAGTGGTTGACTGGCCCTCAACAACAACATCTGGTGCACTAAAATGGGCCGGCGCGCCCGGTGAAATACAGCGACCTCACAGAAAACAGGGGTGAAGTAGAAGCATTCTGCATTAGGCCTGATGAGTGAGATGCCAGAAGCTTAATTCTAGTTCTCTGCCCCTACCCATCCTTTTCTCTTTAGGAAGGTATGAAACCAGACAAAATCAGCGTCGATAGAATACAGATTATTTGTGAGCGTGTGAACGTGAGCTTCATAACATTACGTTCACTTGAAACTTTATTCGATTCTTATTAATTTGGCCTTCGTCATTTAAAAAACATGAAAGTTTATCTGTGTATGTCCTTAATACAGATAACAACGATCTGGACAGGCTTTCTCGATAAAAAATCAAATCGAAGATGATAAAAATCAATAATGATAGCAAATATTTCGCGTCGTCATTGTCATATCTTTTTTATGGTATGTATCAAGTCATGTCAGTGGTTGAAATCAAAAATGTATACGCACTACGATCAGGTGATTTCTATATCGAGGCCATGTGACATGTATTTACCTATTTTATCATGTATTTACATAATCAGGTATTTTTATGTACGGCACATTATGTATACCTAAATCTTTGATATAAAGGCAAAGAGATCTCACAATTTATTCTATACTAAGAAAAGATTTCTTTACATGTTGTTTACAGATAACTTAACCGATTATATAAATTATTTCACCAGAAAGATTAAAAAAATGCTCTTATATCAGCGTAACTTGGGATTTATTTTATTTTCTTATTTGTCGAAGCTGGGTCAGGGTGACGGTATTTATTAAAAAAAGATTTATGATATTCATCAAGGAGGTGGAAGGTCGTCTTGACATAAACAAGTGCCCAGTGTCCAGTACTCACCGTCGTCCATGAGCAGGAACGTATAGGCGACGACGACAACATACGACGCCGATATGAGACTCAGCCACAGCGAGAACGCTGTATTTGTTACCAGTGTTAGATACCTGGAAACAACTGCATCTCTATATTTGTATTTTATACATTTTGCGAAAGGTTGCTCGAGTCCGATGGAGTGACTTGAGAGTATTAGCGGGGAGATACATACATCCGTCTTTACAAGAATATTTGAGGATTCCAGTGGACGAACAAAGGAGAAGATAAACAGAAATAAAGGATATTTCCTTTTCCTGTCCATCCACGAGGATAAGAAAGGTAAAAGACTAGAATTAGGTCTCCGGCACATCACTCATCAGGCGAAGCGTAGAATATTTCTACTTCACGCCTGTCTAGTCTGAGGTCGTGGTTGGGGGTACCTACATTTATGTATTTCATAAACTTTACCAGCGTGCGCAGTTTTGCAATAAATGAATTTATTATCCGGTGAAATAATAACATTATTATTATTTCACTGGTCGAGCCAACCCATTCGGCCAGGATGTTGTTGCGGGCTCTACCACTTTAGAAAGTGTGTGTGTTCGTAAGATGAATATGTTAACTCACCAGGCTGCAGTGTGCACGTCCTGCTTCTCGTCGAACTGTATGCGCAGCATCTCCTCGGCGCTGCAGGCGCGCACCGTGGGCAGGCCCGCCATGGTCGCCGAAACGTGCGAGAACACTGGACTTCGAGATACGCCCTCCACCCTGGATACCATAGTCATTTATATTATCATCGTCTTTTCAGCCAAAATGTCCGCTGTGGCAAAAGGGCCTCCCCTAAAAACCGTCATAAAGATCTCTCGCCGCCCTCATTCTCATCCAGTGGACTCAGTGAAGTCAAGATCTTGTTACTTATACAAAAACCATACCTTCCTCAATTTTTCATTAAAATTTTATTCTTTTATTATCTGCAACACATTTGCTTGTTGCGGGTCTATGGGTAGCGCTTACTTAACATCAGGTGAACTGGAGAACTTATATCGATCAGCTTAGTGGCTTACTAAAAAGGGTGGTATAAGGAGCACCCATAACCGACGAGCATGTATGCATAGATATATGAATGTAGAAGAAGCGAGAGAGGTGTGCCAGGTTCGCGCTAAATGGAAATCCATGATCTCTGCCTACCCCTCTGGGTTACGGGCGTGACCGCATATTTATTTATTTGAATAAAGAACGGAAGAAGTACAACGGAATAAGCGAACGGAGAGCACAGTTATCGCCTACTATATAGGCAAATTAGAATTTCCATAGTAAACTGAAAGAACTGGGGCAGAAAAGATATCAATCTCAATTCGTTCTTCTCCAAATTTACTAGGACCAAAATGGATTCGCCTCGTGTTTTCGCGCGCCTTTCTGGACAAAAGTGGGGAGGCTTGTCCTCACCAGGGATGAAAAGCTGCCAAGGCTGGCGCAGGTAGGGCCGCCAGAGCTTGCCCGTAGCCCCACCGACGAGGTTGGTGCGAGTTCGATATATCTTGCACTTGCTCCCCGCAAGAGCGGATATGCGTAGACTTTTCTCGCATTAAAAAAATTATAAGAAATAATTCTATTACCATATACAGGTCACAAATTTGAGCAAGTGATTTCCCCTTATGTAATAATCCAAAAAATCGCAAAAGTCCAACAATCAGTTACTCAGAAATAAACGCTAACATATTCTAAAATATATACACCTACTATATGGTTCCATTTATCATAATCTGACGTAAATCAATTTACTTATCTACCGCAGATTGTAGCGAGTTAGTGGAGAGAGCTAAGTTAATAATTTGCCTTACAGTCCTTTAATTGACTAAAGCATGTGATGAATGTTCATCGATATAGCAAGACAAGTATAGGTTACCTTTTGATAGCTTGCGCGGTATTAAGGTAGATGATCGTCCAGAGATACATGAAGATGCCGCACACCGCCGTCGTCAGCAACATGTACGGGTTCACGATCGCCACCATGATCAGAATACCGAACATCACCATGAACATCTGTACAAATAAATATAGATAATATTATTATTCTTACGATTCTTGTTATCTTTTTGATACACTCAACGATTAATTTTTAAAGATTTAGATAATCTAGTATAGAATTTCAATATGCATTACAACATAATGCAATTTAACAGATATTTATTAGTGCTGTGAGCAGAGTTAACTATATTTCGAGGCTAAGATGATCCATCTCTTGATGATGATAGATAAAAAACATACCGCAAAGGCCTACCGTAAATTAACCAAAAAAAAATAAATAATAAAAATACTATTTTTAAATGTATAAACCTGCATGCTGTCTAATATCATCCTGGGTAAGATCTCATCGACGATGCCCATGTCCTTGGAGAACCGGTTGAGGATGCGGCCGGACGGGTTGGTGTCGAAGAAGCGCATCGTCGCCGACAGGATGTTGCTGAACATCAAGTTGTGCAGGTTTATAGAGCTGCGCATGCACACCCAAAGGAACAATAGTGATCTGAAATATACGTTTATGTACATTATAAAAGAGCTAAAGTAAAACGGGAACCAGAGTAAAATTTATTATTCAAATAATGTATACCCCGTCTAAGTCTTCACAGCTACATATCTAAATGTAAAGGCAACGGTCTTTGTGCAGGAAACAGGAAGGTAAATAATAGGTAATAATAGTTAGGGAAAAGAAAAGAACAATAAGACCTCATGTAACTACTGACTGGACAATGTACTTCATTACTAACTCAAAGATCACTCACCTTTCGGTTGTTAGAATGATACATCCAAGTATAGCAGCCCCCCAAATGTAGATGTAATAGGAATGGTCCAATGGTTCCTGCTCAGCCAACGTTATGTTCTGCATAGTAACAGCCGTCTTCAACATGGTGCCGATAATAGTATGGTTGGGATTCGCAGTCGTTGGTATTCCATCATCCGTACCGTCGTCCACAAAACCCGGCAATTCCGTGGTATCGTTGAATGAGTTTGTATAGTTATTGAGATTTTGCCAAATTGTACTATTGTCTTCGGTGGATAATTTCAAATGTCTCCCTTCTACTTTGTTCATCCTGAAAAAAGTAACAACTACGTGTTCAAATATATAATAATAATGAATGATGATTTACATAGAAGACCTAAATAATATGAAAGAAAGGTAAATTATATTATATACTGTTAAAAAGTTTAAATTAATTATTTTTTGTTTAGCATTATTGTCTTACATATTTTATAATTTATTAACAGACATAAATAAATATATGTATAATTTGAGACATATTAAGACCTACAAAGTTCATTTACATGCTTGTTTGTATGTGTGCATACATATGTAATGTGCACTTTGTATGAGTGTGAACTTTCTCTTGTGTTCTACACGTACTTCTTCTCCCTGACCTTTTCACACTTCTTTATGTGGGGTTGGCGCAGTACGACCGTAGTCTACACAGTAATAGGTTTTGGTTATATTTTTTTACGGCCGGCCGCCTGCCTGACGCTAAACTAAACATACTCGGGTATGTTATGCATGTATGAAATATTATTACAGCTTATTTTATTATTAATTTGGTTGATAATGGTTCACGACAACAGCCGAATGGCGGATTCGAACCCACGACCATGTTGCATGCATGTTTCGCAGTCCGTAACCTTGACCATAAGGTGGCGCTTGTGTTATACACGTAAAAGTTATAAATAAAAACCTTTATGAGTAATTTATATGTCAATGTAAATTATATGTAATTTATATAACAAAAAATAACTAATTTTTTGTTAAAATTTCATTCTCCGATTAAAATCTAAAATACCGTTGAATACTCAAATAGGCATAATTATTTGAAACATAAATCTCTATAAATAGATCTGTTGATTTTATAAAAGCCGGACTACCTATTTCACGCTTAATGCGCGCAAAATACATGCGGCGCCTTGTAATCAAATTGTACTGTACTGTCCGCGAGTGTATATTAACAACCGGTTATTTACATTATTATGCGCTCAAGTATTGTAACAAAATGCTTACTTTTCTCATAACATACAGTGGAGCGTCGATACAGCACCAGCGATGATAAATTAAGAAGCAAAATGTAAACATAGTACGGACATGTTATGAGGAGGTATTAGACATGAATGTGTAATGTAGGGCTATGTGGTAGGGGTAGATCTAAGAAGAGATGGATGCGTGAAGGGACTAAAATGTGTGGACTTTAAAGACGAAAAGCTGTTATAACGACCCGACATAAAGTGTAAACAGGGTAAGGAGATGTTGATGACACAGCAGTAGAGGATCGATTATCCGTCGGACCGCCTCTGCTAGAAAGAAAGTAGGCTCGATTTCAAAGAACAAAATTATGGATTTTTTCAAACCTTAATTTTATAGACATACATGTATTGTAATACATATATTTGATTATACGTCAGGTGTTGTTCACATTCGTACTTACCAAAGTAATAAATGAGATTTATATTATGAATATATTTTACAGTTCGATTATTCAAATAAATTCCGCATTTCCGAACCCAAATAGTTCTTATGTTATAAAAAAATAGTTTGGATAATTGGCAATCTACTGCACCTTTTCTTTTATATAATATTTCTTACAAAGGTAAATCTCAATATTTCTATATATGTATGTACTTATGTACATGTCTTCACAATGACGAAGATACAGAAATGCAAATTATTATAATCTCTCACCATACTTATTTTTTTAATAATATATAATTTTATTTACTCATAACATATATTTTTACTTAATTATTCGTATTTCATTTAACAGTTAACAACCTTCCACATAAATTTAAGTCAGGCAGGCGGCCATAAAAACCATTACCAAAACTTACACAGTATGGACTACTGTCATATTGTGCCGTCCCCAAGACGTGAGAAAAGGACAGGGAGATGATGATGATCGTACGAATACCTAGTAATTGTGAGGAATATATGTAATACTTGATTGTATCTGATACTGAAGACAAGTTCAAAAGTTACTCTGTTTTTAGGCGTAGTCAAAGGACATCTTACCAACTCGTGAGCCAGAGATCACTAAATGAGGTGACAACTTGTGCCGCTACGATCGAGACCAGGGTGAATATGAGCAGGGTCCAGCCGCCGCCAGAACGGAAGTACTTCAGGTATACGGAGCCCGACACACGACCTGCGCAATGTTGACAATTAGAAACACCACACGCATTGCACATGCAACTATCCTCTCTTCTGTTTCCTATAGAAACGTTGACAACGCAACGGTAACTCGGTGTGGCGGTGATAAGTAACTTCAAGTGGCGCGCTTAGTAGTCAATTTTTCCCATAAAATGTTATAATAAAATTATTAAATCATATTTATGGTATGGTTCCATTATATCGATAAGTAAGTTGGTATGTTTTCGTGAAACTGCCCGGTTTCTTAAAGAAAGAAATAGATAAATAGCTGTCAAATGACATTTGAGTTGTTAGAAGCATGACCATCATTTTTTTTTCCTTTTTACCCAACTTCAAAAAGAACTCCTCTGCTGGATCGGACCAGTTTTTGAGATATTCTTAATAATGCGCAATATGACAGAGTTGAGTTTTACTTTCTTAGCTTACGTAGGCTTAACTATAGGACTTACGTAAAAATGAAGTATGAAAGAATTGTTGACGTTTAAAAATGCAAAATAAAAGTCAAGGATAGCATATCTGTATCTTCAACGGTCATCTCACAATAACTACTTTTCTTAGAACGATCAATTAAAAATAATATGCTCTAGTATTAAATGTAGATTATAATTGCCTTTTACACCATAAAGTTCTCACAGATAGATTAGAAGATATCAAAACTTTAAAAACAACGGCATATGACAAACCCAGAGACCGGGCGTGTGTCTTATAACAAAAAAGAAAATCTTTAACAAGAATATTACAATGTAGCGTTTATGGTAAAGTTCGCAGTGGTTTAACAGAATTTTCAAGGTTATCTTGTGGTTAGTAAAGGCAAACCTTTTTCCATGAGCTCGTCGGTTTCACCCGGTTCGTCCTGGTTCGAGTCACCTTCCGCCAGCGTGCTGGTGCTCATGTGAGACTACGAAACATTACAATTTATTAATACAGTATGCTAAATATTGAATTTAATTTAAAAAACTATCCTATATTTTTAATAAATAAAGCATAGATCCTATATGTTTACCGTGGTTATAATTTTAATAATAGCATCTACCGTAAGCGCTCGCCAATATACAAAACGAATTATAATTAAATAACCTAGTTCTGAATAATGACTAAGGAAATCTAAAATTTGTTTCGTAGGTTAATTAAAAAACAATTTGAGATTTTTCTAATGTCAGGCTTGCTGACGATGTCAAGAGGGCGTTAACCTGACTGTATTTGATATGATACGTCTGGCTGCTTGTATAACAATACGACTCCGCTTCCCAGGATTCTTGCATACAAAATGAGAAATTTGTTTTGAAATGAAAATTCTGTGATTGAATGATTGTAATGGCTTTAGGGTCAAATTTTATTGGCCCAATAATTTCAAACTATAACGCACTTCAGACTGCTAGATGACGAGTGCGCGTAAATGACCCTAAATATAATAAAAAAAAATCAACCATAAATAATGTATTGAATTTGACAAGAATTAGAATCAATTTATTACTATCAAGCAACTTTATTTTCTGTGTTTATCGATGAGAATATTAGTGTGATAATATGAGATGTGTATATTTTTGTTACCTGGATGGACATCGTGCGCTGGCGCGTGAGCTCGGAGCGGGCCTTCGCCGCGCTGTCCGGCTGCGACTGCGGCTGTTCATCCTCTTCCAACAGCTCCTCGAACAGAGTAGATCGAGACACTTCTTCGAAGCTACCTTGCGTTTCAATTTCTCCCTGAAAAGAGTAACTTAACATAATTATGTTTCATATTACTTTTTCATTATACAAATACTAGCTGTTCCCACGACTTCGTTCGCGTTGAATCCAATAAAAATGTGTTTGCATCGCGCAAAACTAATACAAAAAAAATGGTTTTTGTCCTTATATGTCGTCTCCCTACTAGATCGTAATTTCAATCGTCACTCCCTTCTTAATCATATCACTTTTCACGCGATCCATCCAACTCTTTAAAATCTAAATCTCGAAATTTTATTTTGACATTAATAAAAACAGACACTTTAATTGAATTGAATTTATTTATTTATTAAATAAATCGGAGATGTCAATAGCGCGAAGTGAAGAGGATGTCAATAGCACGAAATGTGGAGGATAGCGTGGACATAAATTTGACTTTAGTAGACAATGGGACGGAAGCCTTTTTTTTTTAATTTCTTTATTTATTTTTCATACAAAAGATTTAACAAAGGATTTTATCTCTCCAAGCTGTAATGCTTAACGGCGGCGTTAAGACCATGCTTCGACACAGTCAGGATTAGTACTTCGTTAGCGGATCAAGGGGGATCTCGCTGCTAAACCTCTTCGCGAACGACTCGTCTAGAAACTGTCCTACGGAGTACTTGTACAGAGTACTTGTAAAAGTGTAACTTCATAGTGGTTTAAGTGTTTCGTTGCTGCTCGTATCCCGGGTGACGCCCACGTAGATATAATCCAGGGAAGAATATTAGCCTGCTTGACAGGACTACCAGTACAAGACACCCCTTTCGCATCTATTCTCCGATATATATACATAAGATGCTCGCTGAAAGCGCCCTATAGTGGCAGAACCTGAGAACTAAATTGTTACTTCTTAGAACAAACGAAATACGTTAGTAAAATCCAGTAAAGAGCGTCTACTTTAAATCGGGAGTATTTTAAATTGTTCCTCATGATTATATTGTTTTTGTTGCATGAAAATCAACATCGTGCTCCAAAATTTTAAATTTAAATAAAATTTCGTTACGTAAGTAAGTTATGTATCGATATTTATAGATGTATATGTACATCTATGGAAAAAAAAAACAAATATATAAACCACGGGAACCGTACATTTTTCGGGATACAAAGAAGCCTATGTGCTATTCCAGACTATAATCTATGTCAGTGCCAAATTTCATCCAGATTCGTTCAGCCGTTTCGGCCTAAAAGAGTAACAAATATCCATAATATAATCCATCCAAACTTTCGCATTTATAATATTAGTAAGATTTAAGCTATGTAAATGCACTCGTGATCTTTGATTACTATCCATCTTAAGCGCTAGAGGTTACTAATTTTGCTGTTGAATTTCACACTTCAATCTAACAGTGGTAGAGCCCGCAATAACAACTTCTGTTGCACGAATGGGCCGGCTCGACCGGTGAAATACCACGACCACACAGAAAACAGACGAGACGTAGAAGTACTCTGCGTTTCGTCTGATGAGTGAGGTACCGGAAACCTAATATCAGACCTCTGCCCCTTCCCACCCTTTCCTCATAAGGATGGGATGAGAACGGGAACAGGATTGGACGGGGAGGGGGTTACCGGGGAAAAGGAAATATCCTTATTCCTGTCTATGCCCTCCTCTCTCCATTAGAGGTAGGCAACAAACCTGCAACACATTTGCGTGCTGCAGATGTCTATGGGTAGCGCTCATTTAATATCAGGTGATTCGCTTGCTCGTTTGCCACATTCTTCCGTAAAAAAAACATCAAGTTAAAAATTTGTTGAGATTTTATTGCGCAATATTGACATTGGGTAGAAGAATATATAGACACTGTAGTCTCACGCCTACACGTTCACATTTTTTTTTATATGTAGATATGTTGTTGAACGTGTCTTGGCTGAGTTGCGACCATATCTCGTGACCCTCATCTGTTCTAGTTTAGGGATGGTTTAAATGGACGTGTAACGAACTCGAATCTAATATTCTGTTGTACGACAACATAAACTTGATGTCTAGAATCGCGAATTTTCGCTCAGCAGGAATAAAATGTATCGAGTGCTAATCATTTGTAACCGTTAAGACTCTGCGATCTATTACGAAACACTCTGACGGCTGCGCTGTACTGAGGTTGTAGTATGTAAGGTATATATGACGGAAAATCTTGATATAAAGGCTAAATATGTGGATCAATAGTAAAGTGCAAGAAGAAGGTCGTACACACAGCTTCTGCTGCTGATGATGACGTAACTGTTTTTCAATAAAATCCAGGAAATTACTGTAGTAATATACAATAACTCTATTCGTAAATACATAGCATTGTAGGTAATTTTGTGTTGCCTTTGAAGTGTTGTTCAACACGTATATGTATGTATATTGCCCATATACCGTGAAATATCGTTAAGAAAAATGGGTGTGGACTAAATATATGGAAATATTAAGGTGTTATATAAAGAAGCGGAAACGATGGGAAGGGCACATGACTTGCGTGCGGCACTTACTCATCGGATGAAACGCAGGAGTAAGTACAAGCACCAGGCTCGTCTGTGAGATCATGGCACTCGGTCGAGCCGGTCTATACATGGAACAACCTCAGTCGCTGACACGCTACTGGCTCGACTACGCAAGAATGGTGTACTACTGCGATATTTCTTCGGAACATGCTTTAAACTATATTTCCTTGTACGTTCTCAGTCCTCAATGTACACAATACACATGTTCCAGCAAAACAATAAACGACAAAGTCCGATTACGGGCGTTGCGTTTCAAACAACCGCAACACGCGGCGATAAAGCACTGTGACAGCGTGTATATATATATTCGTTTTAAACATCATCCTACAATGAAAATTATTTGCTAATGATTATAGCTCGTGGCATTGCTTCTTGTTATTAATAATTATTTATAGTTAAAAGCGTCACTGTTTCAATGCTAACTTAGTAGTTTTCTTGTTTGCAATACACCGTAAAACAATGTAAGGATGATTTACAGTTATATTTTTTTAATATCGTAATTAAGCTTTTTAAATATATTAATAGATTATATTAGTACATAATATAATAATTTATAAATTAATATGCACAAACATAAAAAAAAACATTTGTTCATTTACGCATCAGTGGTTTAAATTGTAAAGATAATATAACTGCTTTAAATCAGCAAATGCTGCGCCCTCGACTAACAGTACCATAACAGTAAGGTCCTGTTCCCGCGTACAATTATTTCTATCATTATAAAGTAGCTATAATTATAATATAATCTTACATTAACATAATAACCAACAACGAGCTTATTAATATTCGTATCACGTATTAAATTGCTGATTTATAATAGAATTTGGAATCATCATAAACACAAAGTGAAGTAAGTACTTAAGCTAATCTTCCTACATGGAACAGATACGTGGACCATCGTACTAGCTGGATGTTAAACGAATAAACGTTATCGAGGTGTGGCGCTGGGGCAAATTTGCAAGGTCATATTGCAAGGTTTCCCTGATAATCTGTAATAACTCAATATGAATGATAAAGGACTCGACTAAATCAGCGCCACGTATGAAACTGAACTGCACAATACCATAATGCGATAGTAATTACATTTTTGGCTACACGTGGTTACTTGGGATTAAGTAAGGTTAGATTCGTTGGCACTGAGTTAAGCAATAACTGTTGTTATCATTTTTAAAGCTTGTAAACATTGACATAAAACTGTACAGTACCAATAAAATTATCTTTATAGTCTACTATTACTCTTGTCCATAAATACCATTCCATGTTTGTACATCTGCTTCGTCTGATCCCGACAAAGAGCCGTATTAGTGTTATTTGCACAACTTGTGTGATCAACGAAGTGCATATTTAATTTAAAAGAACAAAGTTAATTACGCTAGCAATGGATTATGATACTTCTGTGTAAATAGGGTCATGTTAATATTGTGCTAATAGTGGTTTAATTTCGTTATCGAGTTTTTGTTATTATGACAACCCTAAAGCCCGGTAAGGGTCCTGGATTGGATTCCCTACGCTTTAATGAAAAATTTGTAAACTCTAAATACCACGTAGTCTGGTTTGTTTGTACATATATGTATTTAAATATTATTAATGTACAGACAGCGATCGTATGCATAGACGGGCCGGCGTGTTTTTTTTATCTATTTAATCATGTATTTACAAAAGAAAAGTAGTATATGTAGTATATCAGTTCATATGTGGGAAGATGGCCGTGTGTGAATAATGTCCCCAGCATATTATTATCATTCGTTTCTTCTGGTCGCTGGTGACAGATTCAGATTTCTCCAAGATAATTGTATTATATGAACAAACTAACAATATTAAAAATACAACCTAAAAAACTGATAAATTGAAGAAAAAATGAGACACATCTTCCTTAATAATATTCAGTAGCGACATTCTATTTAAAA